>NW_019379827.1:129041-160387 GCF_000648655.2 Copidosoma floridanum
CGGCAGCGCTCGTAGCAGAGTGGGTAACGTACTGGACTCACATGCAGGAGGTCGAGGTTTCAAATCTCTGTATTGGAAAATGTTTGTTTTCTTTTTTTTTAGAATTGTACTTAAAAGAAAAAAATTCAAAGTGGAATAAAAATTATTGTGAGAAAATAAAATTAATTAGGAGTGTGAGGGGAAATGGTGGGCAAAGGTGTGCAGAAAAGTAACACGGCACGGTTGGCAGATATAGATATTTAGTAGGGAGAGGGGAAGTATTGAGAGAACAGTAGGTGAGGGGGACGGGATAAGGGGGGGAGACTTGAGAGAAAGAGACTTCGGGTGAAAACACTTTCGTTTCAAAAACAAAAATCTGTTGGTTTTAAAATTCCAGCCCCCTGAGTAACGCGACATAAGGAGCTACGTTCTAAAAATTAAATAACAATAGCAATGAATACGCTCAAAGATTTTCAAAAATACGCCAGCTTTTCACTTTAGTTCAATAAAATCCGCTAGGTGGTGTTGACACAAAATCGAAGCTACCTGCAACATAATGCAATAAGTGTGGTTATAACAGGTCGAAGCGTCTCGATAGTGATATAGTCGAGGTTCGGCAGTTCAACGAGCTAAATAGAGAATGCTGATGACAGTCTTGCAGCTTGGTATCCTGGTTACGGACGACACTCTTCTTTAAGGGGGAAGGGACGTAAGTGTACATTTACCCTGAATCTCGACGAATACTATCAAAAAAACCAAATTACTTCTAACCGATGCCGTCTCGGCCACAATATCAAAAGACATATCTAGCCAGAGCACAATCTGCACCAACTCTTCAGAGTTGTGTGGCAGTCCCACCATCACACCTGGTGCAGTTAGAAAATTTGTGACTACAAATATAAGCAAGGGCAAACAGCTCTAAGGAGCACGGGTATCCACAACGGCTACCTTCTTGGTCATCGCGTTCCCAACGCTCTTACCCAAATGTTCCCGTCTAACGATGAGCGGTTGGTTATCCGGGGAACGACCCGAGACGAGATATTCTTGGGTCAGCAGCGTACCTCCCTCCATCACAGTCTCCGTACATCGAGACTCCCAGGGTAAGAATCAAGCAACCCGTAGCCAGATCTTCATCATCAGGAATAATAATAAAGAATAGCCTGGATGGCTCACCACTGGCGCTTTTTAATGCCATTATAAGTATTTACGTTCCCTACTTGACCATCAATTTCATTGGTTCTTTTTAGGGGCTACCTAAGTGTAAACTACCTTGCCAACAAATACATTTTTATTACCATTTCCGGAAGCGATTCGTCGACGAAAAGACTATATTAACTAAAGACAAGCACTATTAAACCAAGTCAGCCATTCACTAGCAGACATTACCTGCGGAGTTGTTCTTCGCAAGGCTGAAAAACCCGGTAACCGACGACCCTATATTACCCTCTCGACTCTAAGCATTCAACCAGAAATCACTGATCCTCTCCAAGGTCTGCGCTGGGCAAACCTTAAACAGCTATGAAGGAAAAAAAAACTTGAGCCAACGGGACAGCCTCCACTGGACAAGTATCACTAACCAATCTCCCCATCTAAGATCACCAAAACAACTGAATCTGCAATTAAAAAAGGTGCTTTAGACACCAACGTCTTCGACGTTATACCGGGAGAGGTTGGGAAAGAGCACTACAACTAGCCCCAAAGCTTCGGACTTTGTAATTTTTCTCCCAATCAGTCTGGGTTTTTCAACAGCAGGCCAGAGAAGATCACCCTGAGGTATCTAGGCAGTCACAATTGCTGTTAACTGCAGTCAAGAAAGAGTTGACTTAAGAAGCTTACCGATCTTTTTAAGGGCCATCGGTCGTTGAACTACCTTGCCAACAAATATATTAGAACCTCACAAATTTGACAGAAAACAGCTTTCAGGGGCCACAAAAATTTTAAGCATGCCAAAAGTCGCAAGAGGGTGGATTGGAAAAGAAACTTTAAATGGATCTAATAAATACAATTTTACTTAGGCGTCAAGAAACTGACGCAGAAAATTTATCGAGATTGAAACAGCAGCGTCAAAACCGACAACTTAAGAGTCCATTACGTGAGAGATCAGCTTTTTATTGTACCCTCACAGCAATCTCTGAAATCTTTAAAGATCCTACTTCAGATTTTTTAATGAGTAGAAAATATAGTTGTGTTTTTGTGGCAAAAAAAATGTAGGGTTTAAGGCCCAGGACTTTGTTGCTCTGGTACTAAAGTTGTGAGATATGAGAGAAAAAAAAAGATAGCAGCTATAAAAAATAGCCGTTTTCGTGAGTTACACAGGAGAAACCGTAAATCAACGGCTTTTTATGGTCACTGATTGTTTTATGGCATAAGGAACGCACGGTACTTTTCAGCATAATTATTATTTTGAATTTTTACACCTTATTGTTTGACCAAATAAACTATATGGATTCCGTAAAAAAAATGTTTTTAATACGAAGATTTTTGTTCTGAGATGTGTCAGGAATATGTGTAAAATTTCTAACTGAAAATGTTTCACATTACATGTCAACACACTACGGTTTTTTATTTAGTAAGCCTCGGGCGAAGCCGAGACGGGGGGCTGCTAGTTATTTATAAGATAGCTTATTTCTAACTAATTTAGTTTTACCCACGAGAAATAAAAAAAAAATTTTATTTTACTTAAATGGTATTTTAAATACTATTTAATTACAGACCCCCATAAGAATTTACAATAAATTGTGGAATTATATGCTTTTTTTTCTGAAAAATAGGTCTGGAAAAAAATATTGAAAAAATTCATACGCACTCATAATTTTCCTAAAAAGGACTGTACGTAAATCACAGAAATTTTTATTGCAAATCGATTGCTTGTGATACATTCAATTAGTGGGTATTCTTATTTCGATTTACATTACGATAAAAATTACGATAAAATTATTGAAAAATACGTAATTACATAAATAAATGTCTTACCGATGAACTATTTGGATATCTAATTCATTTGCTGCTGTCATATACATAGTAAATACTTTTTGGTTTCTATTTTGACCAGAACAGTTATCCGTATAGAAATTTATTTTTTTAAATCCGAGCTTTAGATCGAATAAATTTGAAAACAAACGAAGCAATCTCATTTGATCCTCTGTTTCCTACTGTCTCATTCCAAAGAAATGAGTGCCCTTTTGATATGCCGAGTTCATACATAGTGAAGTTTCAAACACTGAGTTTAGACAAATAGTACATTATGGAAAATTTTGCACGAGGTGTGCTTAGAACTTCCTGGAGAACATAATTTACACAGCATATTGTTTCATCGTTTATAGATCTGGTTTTATCTATCGACATTAGTCTTCGAGCTTCGTTTTTATTTTCCTGATGTCTTTTTTGGGAAGCTTCATTTGTAATTAGATCTTCTTGTTTTGTGGAAAAATACTTTTTATTGATAGTGGAACGTATACAGGCTGCGAGACAGCAAATAACCACATTAACGTCGCGTCGTAGTCTCCTTTGTTCTCCTCTTCTCTCTTCTTCTTCTTGTTGAGCGAGTGGCGGCTCACACGTCTTGCTTGGCGGTCGGCTCGAGCACGATTGATTGTAGCGCGCAGCACCGAGCGCCTTGGCGGAGAGAGCGATCGGGGCGCGGGGGGGAGGACTCGGCAGGACACGACCACGCAGCCAGCGCCCTCGCGGCCGAAAAACTCACATACCGCCCGCCTTGCTCCCGGAGCGACAATCAAACGCCGCCCGCCGAAGGAGTCTGGGCATCAGATGAAACAGTCGCCGACGGCGGCGTCTCAGCGAGATCAGGGACCGGAAGCAATGCAAGCTTGGCGACGGGCCGCAGGTACTCCCCGGTGGCTGTCTTCAGAGTGGCCGCACGGACGAGACCATCGGGTCCTGGATGAACGTGGGTGATGCGGCCAAGAGGCCAGCGCCCATCCGTCCGAAGTAGAGTTGAGTCGAGAAGAACCACGGTGTCGCCCACGGCGAAGTTCCGGCGAGGGGTACGCCACTTCGGTCGTTGCTGGAGTGTGTTCAGGTACTCTCGACTCCAGCGAGACCAAAACTGAGCTCGAATCGCCCTGACGAGGTCCCAATGAGCGAGAGTGTCCAGCCTTTCCGATGGGGGCCCAGCCTGGATGACGGCATCAAGAGGGGCGCCGATGAGGAAATGGCCCGGAGTGAGGACATCAAGGTCTCCCAAGTCGTTGGAGAGAGGAGTGAGCGGTCTACTGTTCAAGACCATCTCGATGCCAATGAGAACAGTCGAAAACTCCTCGTAGGTCAGGTGCCGAGAGCCCATGACGCGTCGGAGGTGGCCCTTGACCGACTTGACACCCGACTCCCAAAGACCACCAAAATGAGGCGCCCCAGGTGGGATGAACTGCCACGAAACACCTTGATCGGCGAGCGTTCCAGCAACAAGCGCCCAGTCAATCTCCGCGTCCTGAAGAGCTTCGCGCAGCTCGAGGTCGGCCCGTCGGAAGCAAGTGGCGTTATCACTCCACAGCTCGGCCGGGCGTCCACGGCGACCGGAGAAACGGGTGAGAGCGCCGAGAAAAGAGGCCGTTGAGAGATCGCCAACGAGCTCGAGGTGCAACGCCTTCGTCGTCAAGCACACAAAGACCGCAATATATCCCTTGGTGGTCCGGATGCCTCGTCCACGCGAAGCGAGCACGTGGAAAGGGCCCGCGTAATCAACCCCAGTGCGACCGAAGGCTCGACAAGGAGTGACCCGGGAGGCTGGTAGAGGGGCCATAAGCTGGGTGGATGCCCGCGCTTGCAGCCGGGCGCAGACGATGCAACGGCGCAGGTGGGCCTTGATTCGTGTCCTGCCACCGATAATCCATGCCTGCCGGTGCACATATGCGCTAGTAAGCCGGAAGCCACCGTGGAGGGCTCTGGAGTGCGCCCGGGCGATGATTAGTCGAGCCAGAGGAGAGGAACCGGGGACAATTGGCGGATGCTTCTCCTCATAGGTCAGCGACGAATGTGCGAGCCGCCCGCCGACGCGCAAGATCCCATTGGTATCCAAGAACGGAGAGAGGGCCGTGAGCGGGCTTGTTTTTGGTAACTGCTCACCCCTTTGCAGTCGAATAACCTCCGCCTCGAATGCTGGAGCTTGACTCAGACGGACACAAGCCAGGAAAGCGGCGTGGAGCTCGGTCGGCGTTGGTGGCGAGAGCACGGGGAGAGCGGGCTCGCGATGGAGACGGCGCCGAATCCACCGCCGCACACGAACGAGCAATTGCGTTAGGACGTGGAGACTGGAGAATTGCTCAAGCAGGTCGAAGCTGGACGGTTGAACGGTGCAGCAACTGATGAGAGCCGGCGCTGGTCGGGATACGGGCTCCGGGGGCCATAACCCGATGTCACGAACCAGCCAGGAGGGCCCGTGCCACCACAAAGGCTGATGGCGGAGACCTGACATGTCGGCGCTCCGAGTGGCCAGATCCGCCGGATTTGACGCCGTCGGGACGTGCCGCCAGATGCTCGGAGAGAATATTTCTTGAAGCTGGGCCACGTAGTTGTCGACGAGCACATTAATGGTCGGCTGGGAGGAACGAAGCCACTGCAGAACAATCTGAGAGTCGCTCCAGGCGTGGCAGCGATCATCGGGGACACCCAGCTCATCCGCGGTTGATCGGAGCAGCTTTGCACCGAGTAGAGTGGCTCTGAGCTCAAGGCGAGGAATCGTCATCCGCGCGACAGGCTCGGAGACTGGCCTGAGTGAGCGGATGGGAGCAAGCTTTGAGCGAGCCAAAAGGATGTAGCAGGAAGCCGGCTCGCCCGGGCGCTCCAACCGCGAGTACACTACGGCGGCCATCGCCCGCCGGCTGGCGTCAGCGAACACGTGCAGATGAAGGTCGGACGCTGGCGAGACACCGATCCATCGGGGAAGAGAGAAGCCGGAGATGACTTGGAGCTCAGCCACAAAGTCCATCCAGCGCCGGACCATGGACGATGGTACTGTTTCGTCCCAGTCGAGGTGAGCCCGCCAAAGATCCTGCAGCAGCAATTTCGCGTTCAAAGTGATTGGCGCAAGCCAACCACATGGGTCGAAGATGCTTGCAAGCGCCGCGAGCATGGTCCTCTTCGTAGTCTGGCGTTGCACGACGACCGGAGTTAGGCGAAGGCGATCGACCGGGGGATCCCAACCAACGCCCAGCTCGCTAACAAGGCCCTCAGCGCCGAGCTGATCCCAGGCGGGGCGCAAGCGAACATCGGGCAGAAGATCCTCGAGCAGCTCTGGTGTGCTCGCGACCCACTTCCGGAGCGGAAAACCGCCAGCTTGCATGAGGCCGATCAACTGGTCACGGAGGTGTCGCGCAGTGTCGAGACTATCGGCTCCAGAGAGAATGTCATCGACGTAGCGGTCGCGCATAACAACGGGCACCGCATCGGGCCAACGGGAGCCCTCGTCCTCGCACAGCTGCTGGATGGTACGTAGGGAAAGATACGGAGAGCACGACGCGCCGTATGTGACAGTGAGCAACTGGTAGTGCGTGGGCGGCTCTCGAGGGTCCGCGCTCCAAACGATCCGCTGCAAGTCGACGTCTCGGTCATCGATCCAGATCTGGCGGAACATCATTTGAACGTCGCTGCAGAAGGCGATACGATGTCGGCGCCAGCGCAGTAACACGTGAGGTAAGGCCGTTTGAAGTCGGGGCCCGGCGTGGAGGACATCGTTTAGACTGCAGCCGCTCGAAGTTGGATGTGAAGCGTTAAAGACAACGCGCAGCTTTCGGCCCTGGTCACTATGCTGCCATATGCCATGATGCTGGATGTAATGAGCGGGGTGGGACGACCCGGCCAACTGAGCGCTAGTGAGAGGCCTCATGTGACCCAAAGCGAGATAATCGGCCATAAACTTGGTGTATTCGACGGCCATCTCGGGAGCTCTCTGTAGCCGGCGCTGCAGAGCAGTCAACGAGGCCAGGGCGCTCTGACAACTATCACCGAGGAGCTGCAAGCCCCCTTGCTTTAGAGGCAGGTGCACGACGTAGCGCCCGTTCTCAGCCCGGCCATGGTCAGCGAAGCTGCGTTCACATTCGACGTCGTCGGGGGCCTGCCGGTGGGCCTGTGGAACGTCCTCGAGTTCCCAGAAGCGCTGCAGCAGGGATGCCAGCTCAAGATGCCAAGGAGGAGGCGAGTCGGCCTGAGATGTCAGACAGACGTTCGGTAAGGCGTGCGGCATCTCTAGGCCGGCGGCCTGCCCAATAAAGACCCAACCAAAGACAGTGGTCTGAGCTACGAGGTCGTCACGCTGAATCTGGCCAGGCTCCAGCAAGCGATGGTAGACGTCCACACCGAGGAGGAGGTCGATCACGTGTGGCGTGTCGAATTTGGAGTCCACCAGCGGCTCGAGGTCAAGCCAGCGCCGAGCGACAGCGGGGTGCAGGGGCGCGCGTGGGGAAACAATCCCGAGCCGCGGGAGGCAGAGAGCCATCAGCGTGGTCGGCGGCTCGCTCTCCCTGAGGTGAAGCCGAAGTCAAGCACGAGCCCTCGAACGGACGCCCGGGTCGCCGCCGACGCCCGAAATGTTGAACTTGGCGAGTTCCATCGGAGCGTTGAGTTGACGAGCGAGGCTGGCGGAAGCAATGGTGACCTAGGAGCACGAATCCAGGAGGGCCCGGACCGTCACAGTCCGGCCAAGAGGCCCGCTCAGGCGGACAAGCGCGGTCGGCAACACTGCCAGTCAGGACCGCGACGCCTCATCGGATGGCGGACCGGCAGTGGGCACGGCCGCTGGATCCGCTTTCGGAAGCTTCGGTGGCGTGGGTTCAACAGCGGGCTCTGACCCGCGGCGCCGGCTGCTGTCATGCAGAGAACTGTGGTGTGGCTCGCGGCAGTGCTGACAGACCGAGCGTGAGGGACAAGCCTTTACAGCATGGCCGGACCGAAGACAGTTGAAGCACAGTCTCGCCTGGTAAACCAGATCTCTCCGAGCGCGCGGCTCAAGACCGTGAAACTGTGCGCAGTGGCCCAGGTAGTGAGACCCCTGGCAAGCCGGGCAGGCCGACACCGTGCCACCCGTCGCAAGAGTACGATAGGTACGGCCGGCCGAGGCAGGGACCGCCGGACGCGCACCGGGCACGGCAGACTGGCGTGCAGGATGGGAGGCCTCCACGGAGCTCAGAGCCCGGCATCGCCGACGCAGGAAGCCGGCCAGGGTGTCGAAGGTTGCCAGGGCGTGCCCGGCGTCCGAATTTGCGACCTCGAGTCGCTCAAGCTCGTCCTTCCACGCGCGCCGCGTCGAGGAGTCCATCCCCGTCAGTGCACAGGAAACGAACCAGTCGTCCCACTCCGCCACCGGACGGCCCAGAGTGCGCAGCTGATCTCGATGGCGGCCCAACGTGTCCAACAGACCCTGCAAACCTTGAGCCGACTCCTCTCGCAACGGTTTAATGTTGCGAAGCGCCGTGATGTGGTCGTGTACGAGAATGCGGCGGTGCTCAAACCGTGCCTCCAACAGGGCCCAAGCGGTCTCGTAGTTCGCGTCAGCGATCTGGATGGCCTCGAGCGTCGTTTTGGCGTCCCCCTGGACGAGTGATTTTAAGTAGAAGAGCCGTTCAACGTTCGTGAGATGGCTGTCCTCGTAGATGAAAGCGCGAAAGAGGTCTCGGAAGCTTTCCCAGTCCTCTCGCTTGCCGGAGAAGTTGGGAATGCTGATCCGGGGCAGGCAAGGGCCACGAGCAGGCCCTGAGCTCAGTAAAGGGGCAGGATTACCGTCGGTGGGCGGCGGGAGGGGCGCCCTTGACAGCCTCGCGTCGTAGAGGCGCGCCCTTGCGGTGATGTAGCTGGCCTCCACTCGCGTGTACAATCGATCCAGGAGGCCCCGCTTCTCCGGCGGCGGGCCGTCCAGCAACCTCACGTGGTTCGACTGGAAATCATGCCAGTAGCCCTGGAGAAGCTCTAGCCTCACGTCCACAAGCCCCAGGCTCCAGGCTTCGATCCGGTCCACGTCGAGCGCGAACTGCGTGACAACGTCTGCGAGGGCGCTCTGGGAGCCGTACAGGCTCGTCCAGCCGTCGTCTGACCTGAAAGCACGATCACGTGCTGTATATTTGTTCTGGATTTTGCCTCCGGGCCACCATCGATTGGTGGCGTCGGCAAAACAGAATTGAGTAGTAGTTAGGGGAGGGCGAGCGGACGTAAAGCGGTAGAGACAGAGCGGGAGAGGGATTGAAGTTGTAGGTTAGGGACGATCTGGCTGTAACCAAGCGCGCGGCGTATCTGCCTTGGCCTAGTCGAACGAGTCTCTCGCGACCAAAATGGCCGCCACGGCAAACAACAAAGGTCATCAAGTGGACCGTAGCAACAATGGCCGCCGCCGCGGTCGAGCGAGGCGGCCATGGTCCCGACGTGTTCATGCACGCCGCCAGCGACGCAGTTTCAATTGCGGCTGGGCTGTAGAGCTGGACCGCGGGCGCTCACCGCCCACGGCAACCCCGACCACCACGGGTGACGCGGATGCCCCACACGGCACGCGTATATGGCGACACGGATCGACCGCGGCCCAATTAACTCATTCCGGGCCGCGGGCACTCTCGCGGCCGCGGCGGCTTTACCCACACGAAAAGCTGTCACTTTACTTACATTACGTTAAGAAGCTGGTCGTCCTGTCCTGCTGCGTCTCCGCTGGTCGCCGGTCGCCTCACTTCAACGGGATCCGGCTCGAAGGACCAGTGTTTTGTGGAAAAATACTCTTTATTGATAGTGGAACGTATACAGGCTGCGAGACAGCAAATAAACACATTAACGTCGCGTCGTAGTCTCCTTTGTTCTCCTCTTCTCTCTTCTTCTTCTTGTTGAGCGAGTGGTGGCTCACACGTCTTGCTTGGCGGTCGGCTCGAGCACGATTGATTGTAGCGCGCAGCACCGAGCGCCTTGGCGGAGAGAGCGATCGGGGCGCGGGGGGGAGGACTCGGCAGGACACGACCGCGCAGCCAGCGCCCTCGCGGCCGAAAAACTCACACTTCTTTTGACATGTTTTTAAAGGATACACAAGTATCACACCTAAATAACAAGTTTACTTTTAAAATATATCATTTTTAATATTTTTTTACATTATATTTACCATTATTAATTTAATTAGTTTAAGAACGATCTCCGGGAAAACCAGGATTAAAATTTTGAGTTTTTTTATATCTTCGTAAAAGGTATTTGTATTAATTTAATCATGTTGTGACCATCGGTTACATAACTACATGAAAATGGATACATTTTTTTGGTTTGTTACGATGTAAGTTTAAAATTAGGCGCTCATAAATATCAAGCGCACTCGCGCATCAAGTAGGTAACTTTCTGGGAGCTTGCTACGCAGCACATCCCGTACCGTCGCCCGCGCCGCAGTCACCGAGCCTAACGCTAGCACTACATGGGAGAATCACAATATGTGACTTGAAGCGACTACCTGTCTCTTTCTCTGGCCCATCAGTATTATAAACAAGGACAGCCAAGATTCATATGCCGCCCTATAACCAAGGTTTCATGTTGCAGCTAGAAGAGAGACCTGGCACTCTAACTTTGACTCCCTTGCTTAGAAGGCTACGAGGCCTCTCTTTCCAATCGAGTTATTGTTAGCAGTCATATGTTGCGCGCCTTACAATACTTCGTATAAATCTCTTTCTTCCTTTTAATTCATGCGTTGATTAACATCATTATTAACTATTTCATAATCTTTGGAAATATTTGAAACGCAAATGTTTCATAAATAAATTGTTTGTCATAATTATAATCCATTAGCGTCCTTATTGGTAAAACGGAGTAATTTTGTATAACCAACGTTCAATTTGGATCACTGTTATGGTCTTTAGACGACGAGTTTAATGATAATATATAAATTAAACGTATAACTCAATGGTCTTTTTCTATCCCCAATTTCGATTCATAATTATTTGGGTTATTCCTTCACCCTTCCGGGTTCGCTTGATCTGTTAAGTCGAGTTCATAGTGACCAGTTACCTTCACTATTCCTCGGCGTTGTCCTTTCATGCCCCTTCTTGTTTAATAATTTCAGTGTGTGCGTTCAAAGGTAAGATATCGAACGTTACAATGTATTGTAATAAGGCGATTGTTAAAATAGTATTATAAATTTTAAAGGTCTTAAATTAATATAAGAAGAACGTTTTGGTAAAATTTAATAACATTTTTGCACAATTAAAAAACCAATTAAATACTTAATTTCTGTAATACTTACTGGTCTTTTTTAGGCTTGAAGAATCCGTAATTATATTCTAAATTGAATATTTTTTTTGTAAAGACTTTTACTGACAATAGATGTGTCAACAATTGCTCCGTTAGCATCTTTCTTCGCAACTTCATCAACGTACATTCTGTACATCTTTGCTATCGACAGTCCTTCTTCAAGGTACATCTTTTGATTGTTTTCCTGACAATAGTGTGATTCCATTTTTGGAAATTGATTAATGTGATCCCTGACGACGGTTTTCATACTTTCCGGATATTTGAAGGGCCTATTTAGGTGACAACCTCTAAGACCATTTGCAATTACTCCTGTATAATCAGTGTTCTGTTTTTTCTCTTTAGCTGTTTGGACTACTTAGTTAGATATATCTACAATCAACAGTGAAGAGCTCAGTTACAACAGAAATAATCAGTAATATATATTATTACACTGTTGTAATTAACGAAATTTTGCATTTGTTTTTCGAAAAAAAATCAGGTAGCACTTGAACATTTTTTAATAAGCTTTGTTTTTAGAAAACAAAAAAGACAACTATCATTTTTTTAATTCGGAAATTTCATAAGAAACTTTTTTTTTTTTTTTTAAAACAATGTTCTATTAGTCACATTGATTTATATGTTACAACGTGAAATAAGTAGTAATTAAAAGAGAACATCAATAGAATTTTTTATTTTTTATCGTTCTCAAAAATGTATGAGATAAAAATAAATATTGTTTATCTTTAATCTTTGAAATATAATTTTATTTAGAAATATCTTAAATCATGAATAGTTTTATTCACTCAACAATTTATTAACTAATTGATTTGTCTAGTTATCTTGTTTTGCTGTAGATACTTCAAATCAAATTAACTAGTTAAAAGTTCAACCATGAATATTGTCTAGACCAGTACTCTTGAGAGCTTAATCATGGTACTACCTTAAAATTTTTAATTGTGTCTTATCTTGAATACTTGCTTTTTTATCCCTTTTGATAAAAAAAAAAATTTCAGATGATACGTCAGATGATTTCTCAGCTGATAATTATATCAGGTGCTATGCCATCGGAACTTTTTAAAAAACGTTAAATAATAAAAACTAATAAGTATTATTAACCGTACTAGTTTTTTTAATAGTCCATAATTTCGTTGAAAATTTAAGCTTATTAAAAAATGTTTAAGTACTACCTAATTTCCTAATAAAGGACAAGTTTGGTGTCATCGTCTCAGGGGATATTTTGCGGCCCGAGAGACGTAAGGTAGCCACAGTGCAATGGCGCATATGTGGCGAATCCTATTATTCCTACCAAAGTACCAAAGGCACACCAGCCTCTCAAAAACGTCCAAAGTAGAAAAAGGTTTTTCAAGTTTCATTTGTAGAAGTACTTACTAAGAGTTTGAAGAAATATAGTACGACAGACAGTTATCACTCCGTTACAGGATGGCAATGTATAACTGAAATATGTTTTTCTCTAGTATCGTTTATCAACTTTGCGACTGCAATAGCTCAGTTTCCTTAGGTTGCTTCAAAATAACCCAATTATTTAAACACTCCCATTGTTTAGACTTATTACCTAACGCCCAATAGAGATCGAAAGCTGTTTGTCTGTCAGATACAGAAATTTTTTTGAATCACTGGAGTATTAAATATTGATTTATAGAAGATATATGGATGACTACTTTTTAATTGTTGAAGAAGCAGATATTGATAACTAGCATCCCCCCGTCTCGGCTTCGCCCAAGAATTACTAAATAAAACACCGTAGTGTGTTGACATCCCAATCAAAAACTTTAATACTGAATCAATGCTGAATCAACGTTGATTTTAGCGATAAATCAACGCTAAACCAACGTTGAATCAACGTTGATACCATGAATGACGGAACACTGAAATCAGTCGTAATTTACATTGTTGAATCAACAGTGATTCAACGTTAAATCAGCGTTGATTTAAACGTTAATTTAATAATAATAAAATATAATGCGTATTCAATACAGTTTCACATCAAATAACTGAACTCTCCTGTTTTGGTGTTACCATACGAATAGTACCTTCTTGAACGTCAATATATCTGCTCGCAATGTTATTATACTACTTTCTAATTTTTTAAAATTTAATTTAAACGTTTTGATATACGCTGAATCAACGCTGATTCAACGTTAAATCAGTGTTAAATCAATGATGTAAATTACGACTGATTTCAGTGTTCCGTCATTCGTGGAATCAACTTTGAATCAACGTTGATTCAACGTTGGTTCAGCGTTGATTCAACGCTAAAATCAACGTTAATTCAGCATTGATTGAGCATTGAAGTTTTTAGTAGGGATGTAATGTGAAACGTTTTCAGTTAAAAATTTTAACACATTTCTGACACATCTCAGAACAAAAATCTTCTTAATAAAAACATATTTTTTCGGAATCCATATGGTTTATTTGGTCAAATAATAAGGTGTGAAAATTCAAAAAAATAATAAAATAATTATGCTAAAAAGTACCATGCATTCTTTATGCCATAAAATAATCGTTGGACATAAGAAGCCGTTGATTTACAGTTTCTCCCGTATAATTTACAGAAATTTCTTTCAATTTTATAAAAATTACAAGTACTTTCCCTGATGTTTAACAATTGATTTTCATGCAAGAGAAAACTGTCCTTGGAATTGTAGATTTCAGACGAAGGCTTTACTCCTCTTTTGATAGTTATTTCTTCATACTGGCAATTCAAATATGATCGATTAAACTTTGGTTATCATGAAATTTCTTTTAATTTTATAAAAATTACAAGTACTTTGCCTTCTACTTCTATTTTTGTTATTCCTGTCGATGTACCATAAAAGTCAAAATCTAGTAAGGCTTTTTCCAACGTTCCAAAGTTATGATTTATCAATTTATCAAGACTTAAGGTTGAGACTTTACTTCTAAATTAAAAATAATATGTGTTTTAAGTGACGATTTCACTTTAATGTTTAACATCTATCGAGTAAATTAACTTACATATAAATGAACTTTAACAGAATTCTAATTTAATTTAACTTATTTCTAAGTGCAGAGCTGATTAACTAATGCAATAAGTGACTTTTTTACTTATTTAGGTTTGAAGAAAATATAAATATTTTATACTAGTTGAATTGCATAAGTTTAAATATTAATTGTTTTTAAACGTATGGATAACTCTTGCGCTTAATGTCTGAGTACAGACACAGACAGACTTTTATATAAATGTAATTTGTTCTCGTCTTCTAGTAAACACAATTGTAAGTAAATTTACAAATAAGGAAATTTTTACGGACAAACATAGTATAAATAATATAATCAAAAGATAATAACTATTATCTTACCGATAAAATGAGTTCCCAAAATGCAGAAAAATTACTTACTAGATAGGGCAAAATCAGCAATCGACCACAAAAATTCATTCGCCCGCAATTTTTTTGCACCTTCTTGTTTACAATGTGCTACTGTACGGGAAATTACAGTTTGCCAGGCGTCAAAGGAGTCAGAAATTGTTTGAACGAAAACTTTTAAAACAAAATATAAAAGCTAATTTTTTTAAGAAACAAACAATTTTTCCTTTCTCTTTGGCCCATTTCAAACAAAAAATCAATTGGAATGTATATACGTAAACCCCACAGTTTTCGGATATAATATTCCCATAGTTTGAAAAAAATATGTTTTTTTCCATTTTTGAAGCTCCACCAAAGTGATGAATAAACATATTTTCATATTTTCTAACACACAAGCGTCACTCGTCAACTTTCCTCTACAATTTAGAAAAAAAATTGTCAAAAATTGAGTGGCAAGATTGTTTTTGGCAATAAACATTCAGGGCGATTTAGCGCCCGCTCCCATGTACGTGTAATCTTGTTACTCAATTTTTAACAATTTTTTTTTTGTTTTTTTTGAGATTGTAGAGGAAGGTTGACGGGTGACGTTCGTGTGTTATAAAATATGAAAATATATTTATTTAGCACTTTCGTGAAGCTTTGAAAATTGAAAAAAACGCATTTTTTTAAACTTTGGGAATTTTTCACTCGAAAACTGTGGGGTTTACGTATGTATACATTTAAATTAATTATTTTTTTGGAATAGGCCAAAAAGAAAGGAGCAGTGTTTGTTTCTCCAAATTAATTTTCATAATTCGTTTTAAAAAAATCTGTTTAAACCATTATTGACCACGTTTCCGCTTCGTAAACTTTATTCCCCCAAACGGTAGCACATTTTAAACAAGACGATACAAAAAAATCGTGGGCAAATTAATTTTTTTAAGTCGACTGCTTATTTCGCCTCGTCTAATTTCTAACCTAAGCAAAAGGTACAACTATATTCGTAGAAATTTAAAAATTTTTTTGATTAATCAATATGAGTGCTACTACTCTAGTTTTTGGCTATTTGTGTGAATTATCAATGTCCAGACCATAACAATCACATTTTGAGTTCAAACGTGTATTTTGCGAAACGTGTTAAAATTTTTCCGCATCCCTACATAAATGTCAAACATAAGGTGTGGCTGAAAGAACTGATTTTTTGGCCTGCTGAAGTACTTCCTTTATTTTTTAGAGCATAAAAAAAGTTTTCAAAAAATATACAAAAATATCTAAAGTTTGAATTTTTTTAAGATCTACGACTGTAGTATTCACAACTTTATAAACTTATGTCAATATCATACTGTACTCGCCAGAGACCAATTTTAACATTATTTTTAAATATTCATTGCCTTTACGTATACATCAGGATTGTAATTTAAATAAAAGTTAAAGATATAAAAAAGTTGTATTTCAATGAGACTTGCATTATTTCTGGCTACTTATACAGTAACGAGATAGAACAATGAATGTCATAGAAACTGTATGTTGTGCCAAAAAAACGAAAGAAAACTTGACCGTTTTTAAATTGTAATCCCACCACTACGTAAGGCTGACGATGTATGAAAAAAAGTATAATTTATTGTCACTATTCGATGTAAAAGATGTTTAAGATTTGGAGGGAAAACCCATTCATGATGTACTAGCAAAATGTGTCGTTATTTTCAAAATAAATTAATATACGTTTCAGAAAAATGTTAGATAATAAATTTTTTTTTAATTATAAGAACCAGAAAGAGTTAAATCTATAAAATTTTTCGCATATAATACACCCAACGTGCAAAATTAAAAAAAGCATGTGTCAAGAAGAACTTCCCCCCAAGTAAAGAAAAAATTTTTTTAAATTTAACTACACCAAATTAATTAGGACCATATTTCCTTAATCAAAAACAAGGCTTTATACAATATTTTCATTGACCACCACTGATGTCACAAGTGTGGTGTTCCTCATTTGGGCCATACGCGTTTAACGTTTATTCGTATGCTTAATAATTCGCTTAATATGCGTAAAAAAAAAAGAATTTAATGCCAAGGAAATTGATAAACATTCTCTTGAAGTAAAAATAAAGAAAAAGAAACAAAAGTTGGCAAGAGTTAGGTCCAGATGTCTACGAATAGACACAAGGACGACTAACTCATGCACCTTTAAGCTGATCAGGACGACAGAGAAACAGTTAACCGGTCCTCGAAACGAATACATCACAAGCGTAACGAAGAGCACCGGACGGTCACCCCTATCCAAGTGCTAACCGCAGCAAATGATGCTTTACTCCGGAGACCGGCGGAACTGCATTTCTATAATCGAGCCACCGAGAAGGTATTTGTTCACTAATATTTTTGAAAGTAACAACGCCTTGGCTATGCGTTGACAAAGCCTCTTTTTTTTCTCCCCCCTCCCTTCTCTCACATCGTTTTAATCGTTATCTCTTTGGTTGGTCGTCGATAATTAACTGTAAATTATGCTTCGCTTAGTTTGAACTTTCGTATCTGAGTTTAAAAAAAAAAAATAATAATAATAATTTCAAATCTACGTGAGTTTAACTGTCAGTTTGTACAGGAAGATAAAATCATTTGTTGCATACAATGCTATTTCTTTCAATATTTTGTAGTTTATATTCAGTAAGGCAAAAGTATTCGTGATAAAAACGTGTACGTGTAGTGTTGCCATGAAAAGTAATGTACAAATTCATAAATCATTGAAAAATGTAACTATATAGTTGTTTATAATTAATAGTTACGGATATTAGTTACAAAACTATTGCATTAGGAAAAAAAAAGTTATGTTTATCGACGATTGTACGCGAATTGAAACGTATTTTACTGCAGAGTAAGCCATTTCATTTATAACTGCGATAATTCATAAAACGTATAACAATAATTTATGCAAAAAAATAATAGCTTATTTTCTTATTGGAAGTAAAAGGTGATATTTTTCGATCAATTAATTTTACATGCCTATCCAGATGATGAAATATTTTACTGTTACGTTCAAGTTTACTTATTTTACAGTTACACTTAGCGATGGCAAATATCAATATCTAAGACAAAAAGTATAACTTACAAAATACCAGGAAAAACGTAAAATAACAAGCATACAATAAAGCCTCCTTTATGATGCAAGTATTTAACAAGTAACAATTTTTTTTTCATTGATAAATAGTAGCTTTATAACATCCAGTTTTTTTTTTGTTTTTTTTTTCCAACAATAAAATAAAAAGTAAGAAAGAAGCACACCCAAAGTTTGAGAGGAATTTTAACCAAAATAGTGCATTTCGACTCCAAGGTTCAGAAAATACATTTACACGTAATTTTTCGCACTTGTGCTATTTTGCATCCATCGATAAACTTTTTCTTTAGGAAAGGAAACTTACCAAAAACTTGGTGTGCGTCAAAATTATTACCAACTCATACCACATATGACATAAAACACAGAGTAGTTCGAAGCAAGCCCGTCTCGAGGAATCGGACAACGCAAGCGAGCAAAGCTTGTATACACATCACAAATTCCAAACACGAAAAATACAAGAAACAACTCTTTGCTTGAAGTTCAATGCACACCAAAAGCCTTGTACAAGAAGTCCTTGTATGATCGCGTTAAAACTTAAGGAGCTTGCAACCAATTTTACCAGCCATATTTTTTTTGATAACAAATTTTTTACAATCCTTTGTATGATAAAAATTATTTTTGGTAACAAACAATATGTTCAGCTTGTGCAGAATCAATTTTGACACTCGTACAATTAGTCAACTCTCCTACCCCTTCGATATTCTCACTAACTAACGACTCGCACTGTACATTTGTGTATTGTTTACCAACAAAATATGACTAAAATTACTGTTGGCTTCTTTATTTTTTACGCTTATGATATAATGTATCTCTGCAAGGTTTTTTCAATAAATAGGTTTCATGAATTTCAAGCAGAGTAAGTGAAAATTTAATTTAATGAATAAAAACTTTTAGTTATGATTTTTTCTTACGTATACTAATCCTTGCGTATTAGGACAATAAAAGGTGTCGACTCACGTGTTTGAAGATCGGGCGTTAGCTACATCAACTTTTCTATCCGTAATAGCTGTGATAATAAAGTTCATATATAAAGACACTGGAGTCAAAACTGTAGAAACTTCTGTATCTTCACAAAAATCTTGAGTGCTATTGCCTTTCGTATAGACTCCAATAATCGTATTTTTGTATATGAGAGGACTGCCATTTTTAACCTAATAACATGGATATGTTTTGATATTTGTAGATACCATATGACTGTACTATATTTTTATCAACAAAATAATATGTAAATTAATAAAATTTAATGCATTAACAATATGACATTCTTTGCTAGAAGATAAATAGTAATTTGAGCATGTTCTAGTTAAGCAAAGGATTATTGTAGATCTTACTACTTTTGTAGCAGAGAATTAGGAAAATAATAATTTATACATACAGATTGGTAATAAGTTTTTCAGCTTTTAACAGGTGGTTTGCATTTTACCTTCATACGCTAGAGATGTTATTTAGATTTTTTTTTAATTTAAAAAAGATCGTCATCATCTCTAATTGCAACTAATGATTTTGAAACATCAAAAATTCCAAGAATTTTTGTTGTTCTAGTTCAAATACTGTAATATTGTTTTAACGGATGTTTTTAAAATTTTTTGCTTTAGATAACAATGTCTTGTAAAAAAAACTAATTACATCAACAAAATTTAGTGAGTGAAAAAAACTTTTTATCGCTAAAAATTGATATAACAGAGTTTCGTTGAAATCTGAATGAAACAGTTATTTTTTTGTTTTCGTAACATTTTTTACTACCATGTACTTTTGAATTATTTATTTAATGGTATTTCTCAGAAATAGTAACAGATCCAATTGTCAATAGTTTTTGGAGTAGAATCAAATTTCTTGACTTTTGAATATATTGATATAAGTGAAATATTCTGTTCTATAATTTTTATATTAATTTTATGTACTTAGTATAACATACGGAGAAAAATATGTTTACTTCTATCAAGGTTGTTTGATAATAAATACGTTGGATTGAAACATATGCCGATGATATGATGTCCTTAATGTCGATGCCAAATATTGTTTTCATAACCGAGGACACAAAGTGCTATTTTGATCCCTTAAAAGTACGCTTGCATTTGAATTGTGACCAAAAACCAAAAAAATCAATCAAAGAAATAATATGCTCTGCTAACTTTTGCAACAAGTTAGACGGGTCAAGTGTGTTTTATTTGGATGAAATAAAGTTTTTAAAATTGGTGCCCTATGGCTTGTTTAAGCCCCTTGTTTCCAGCTTCTAAACAAAAAAATATAGTCTCACTGCAAATAAAAAGTTGGGTTTGTAGATTAGTAGACAAAAGAGTTAAGTTGAAAATTCTATTGACATCCATCTACAGACAATCATCAAGAATATGTATTTTGAATTCTGTAAAAATACTAACACTAAACTAAATAAAAACTATCTGCTGCATGTCCAGTTAAATTGATAAATTTGTTAATTGTATTAAAAAAATATTAATGATGTTTTACAAAATGAGAAAACTGTATTTGGCCTATTATAACACTCTTTGATATTAAAGTCGGGAGTATTTTTTTTGAGGCCATGTCATGTAACATCATAAAAGTTTGTGTTTTCAATAATAATTATCATCGAAATTTCTACTGTAAAATTGTACGAATGAAGCATTTCATTAATAATCTACTCTTAATTAAGAATAACTTGGTTATTTTTTAAGCTGTTAAGATTTTAAATTCCCAAAAAATTCATATTAAAAAAATTATTTTTTCTAATATCTCACAACTTTATTACCAGAGCAACAAAGTCCTGGACCTTGAACCCTACATTTTTATTGCCACAAAAACACAAATACATTTTCTACTTATTTAAAAATCTGAAGTAGGATCTTTAAAGATTTCAGAGATTGCTGTGAGGGTACAATGAAAAGCTGATCTCTCACGTAATGGACTCTTTAGTTGTCGATTTTGACGCTGCTGTTTCAATCTCGATAAATTTTCTGCGTCAGTTTCTTGACGCCTAAGTAAAATTGTATTTATTAGATACACTTGAAGTTTTTCTTCCAATTCACCCTCTTGCGACTTTTGGCATGCTTAAAATTTTTGTGACCCCTAAAGGCTGTTTTCTGTCAACTTTGTTAAGTTCTAATATATTTGTTGGCAAGGTAGTTCGACGTCCGATGGCCCTAAAAAAGACCGGTGAGCTTTTTAAGTTAACTCTTTCTTGACTGCAGTTAACAGCAATTGTGACTGCCTGGATACCTCAGGGTGATCTTCTCTGGCCTGCTGTTGAAGACCCAGACTGATCGGGAGAAAAATTACAAAGTCCGAAGCTTTGGGGCTAGTTGTGGTGCTCTTTCCCAACGTCTCCCGGTATAACGTCGAAGACGTTCGTGTCTAAAGCACTTTTTTTATTTGCAGATTCAGTTGTTTTGGTGATCTCAAATGGGGAGATTGGTTAGTGATACTTGTCCAGTGGAGGCTGTCCCGTTGGCTCAAGTTTTTTTTCCTTCATAGCTGTTTTAGGTTTGCCCAGCGCAGACCTTGGAGAGGATCAGTGATTTCGGTATGAATGCTTAGAGTTGAGAGGGTAATATAGGGTTGTCGGTTACCGGGTTTTCCAGCCTTGCGAAGAACAACTCCGCAGGTGACGTCTGCTAGTGAATGGCTGACTTGGTTTAATAGTGCCCGTTTTCAGTTAATATAGTCTTTTCGTCGACGAATCGCTTCCGGAAATGGTAATAAAAATGTATCTGTTTGCAAAGTAGTTTACACTTAGGTGGATCCTAAAAAGAACCGATGAAATTGATAATTAAGTAGGGAACGTAAATACTTATAATGGCTCTAAAAAGCGCCAGTGGTGAAACTTCCAGACTATTCTTATTCCTGATGATGAAGAGCTGGCTACGAGTTGCTTGATTCTTACCCTGGGAGTCTCGATGTACGGAGACTGTGATGGAGGGAGGTACGCCGCTGACCAAAGAATATCTCGTCTTCGGGTCGTTCTCTGGATAACCAACCGCTCATTGTTAGACGGGAACATTTGGGTAAGCGCGTTGGGGACGCGACGACCAAGAAGGTAGCCGTTGAGGATACCCGTGCCCCTCAGAGCTGTTTTTCCTTGCTTATATTTGTAGCCACAAATTCTCTAACTACACTAGGTGGGATGGTGGGACTACCACACAACTCTGATGAGTTGGAGCAGAATGTGCTCTGGCAAGATATGTCTCCTGGTATTGTGGCAGAGACGGCATCGGTTGAAATTAATTTTTTTTTTTTTTATCGCACTCGTCGAGATTCAGGGTAAATGGACACCTAGGTCCCTTCCCCCTTAGATAAGAGTGTCGTCCGTAACCGGGATGCCCAGCTGCAAGACTGTCATCAGCATTCTCTATACTGCTCGCTGAACTGCCGAAGCTTGACTACATCACTATCGAGACGCTCTGGCCTATTATAACACTTATTAATTATGTTGCAGGTAGCTTCGATTTTATGTTGACGCCAGCTAGCAGATTTTATTGAACTAAAGTGAAAAGCTGGCGTATTTTTGTAAAATTTTGAGCTCATTTATTGCTATTGTTATTAAATTTTTTAAGATAAAAACTATACTAAGACCATCTAGGAAGTATTATGAATCAGTGTGCAAAATTTCAACAAAATCGGTTCAGTAGTTTTCGCGGTTAGCAATTACAACGGTTTTAGTGTTTTTGCTTTATATATTAGTAAGATGTACTGAGTAAATTTCATTTGTTTAATAAATACATCGAGTTTACGGTAGAAACTGAAGTAGACACTTTTACCATTTTAGATGCGAAAATAATTAGAATAGAGAATAATTTTTAGTTGATTGATTGGTATAGTAAAAACTCTTTCTCAGACATGATATTGAATAGTTTTTCACATCATTATATTCATGTTAAAAAAGCAATAATAATATGTTTTGATCACAAATGTTTTGAATTTTATGATAATAGATTCAAAACAAAAAATTTTATTATTGATAGAGAGATGCTTGAAAATAATGGTTACCCCAGTTCTTTCTCTTGCCAAGTAATAAAAAATAGAATTGGGTATTTAAATAGAATTTACAAATCTAACAGTTTACGTAAAAAGAAAGTAACAATTGATAAACCTAAAATTATTAGTCCACATAATAAAACTACGAGTGATTCTGTGACATTGCACTTTCGCGTCCTGAGACACTATAGGGTGTCGCAGCCAGGGCGGTCCCGAAAAACGTCCAAAGACACTTACAATGATCCTCTCACCAAAGTCCGCTGTATCCTGATATGT
This sequence comes from Copidosoma floridanum, assembly GCF_000648655.2. The sequence goes on from NW_019379827.1 coordinate 151,884, forward strand.
GGAAAACCCCTGTCCTCACGCTCACGATGTCCGCTGCTTGGCCCAGGAGACGACTCGTCCCTGAGGAGGTCCCGCTGGCGGTAGTCCGTCGGGATCAGACTACTCTCCGAATGAGAAACGAGGCGCGACCTGTAAATTCGGAAGGGAGGAAAAACACACGCACGACAATAGACGAGGTAAATGGTTTATACGAAAACTTTACTTTATTTTGGCGAACTTTTACACGTGGGCTTTTAGGCCCGAATCTTGGCGCAATCCGGCGCTATCGCAACAATCCGTGACAATTATACTTTCCTCCGGACTCTCCCGTTCTCGCACTCCACGCTTCCCAGGGGCATCGCGCACTACCCGATCCCCCGACACACACGTAAATACACACACGCTCGCACACTCTACTTTACGCTTACCTCCGGGTTCACCATATTTCGGGTCAAATTAACTATTGGGCCTTCCGAGGACCTGGTCTCGCAGATGACAGCTTGGGGTGGCGATAGTTCTCGTCTCCTCTGTCGTTGGTCGCAAGGTCGTTCCCGGTTGGCTTGGAAAGCTGATTCCGCTCTTCTCTTTCTCTCTCTCACTAAATTATCTCTCGATTCTTTCGATTCCTCCCGAAAACGTGAAAAACTTGGAAAGCTCTGGTTCGCTCGAAGGCTACTGCAAGAGTGTCGCGTTAGGCCCACCAATTAGTGCAGCCTCGCGCATTACCGCACTATATCTACATACATACTTCTGAATCTTACCGCCAGGACATTATCCACACACACTCAAACGCGACGCAATTTATAGTACATACTCTTAATACGGATACATAGGTATACATACAATCTTCGTCGCTGAAGCAATACTGGATTAGCATAATAGCGCGGTAATTACAAATATCTTATAATACGCAATCCCACAGATAGACCCTTATGTACTTGAACTACACATTCTTGGGCTTTTCTTCGGCACTATGTCTTCTTTTCTCTCCTTCGCGCTACTCCTTGTATCCGATTACTCTCACGTATAACATGAAACACACAGACCCGGATCTTTATTAGCTTCTTGTAAATAAAAATAGATTTCACCTTGATGACGCGTTTCGGCGCTTAATGCTATAGGGTCAGAGAAAAATGACTCCGTCATAATTCGTTAAAAAAATTTCTGTATAATCTAGGCTTTTCCGTAATTCTTACTAACGATAGTAAATTAAACATTATAAAACTTGACAAAGATTCAATTAAAACTAATAACATAAGATTTGTGGTATATGTTGTTTTTTGCAAAGGTTGTAAGGCCTGCTATGTTGGACAAACCTTTAGACAGTTATTATAGTTGGGAAAAAAAGACACATGAATAATATTTTTTGATGATGACGATAGATCAGTTTGGGATAAAATTGTAGATAAGAGGGACATTCGTTTGTATTTGAGAAAATGAAATTCCTAGATATGGAAGAGTCTGGGTTTAAGAGGGAGTTTTCGGAATTATCACATATTTTTTGCAACCGTAACAGTATTAATAAAAAATTCAAATTAAAAAACCTATCTGAATTGTACAAAACTTTTATAAAATTGATGTATAAAAAGTTGCAGTAAACGCTTTATTATACACGTTGGACTTGCTGGCTGAATCAGATGTGTGATACACCTTCATGCGCAGGTGTATGTTAGATATTGCATTGTTAGAACAGTAGAGGGGCTACTGACTGACCGTTCCGTAGACTTACAAAATTGACTGCATGTATTAATGAATTAAATGACATTAATGATGTGTTAGTAGTCTATATAAGAGTGGATAATATTGGTGACTTATGGTGGGTCCGGTAGTGTGACCTCCCTGTCTTTGGCAGTTCTGTGATCTGGTTATGACATCGGTGCGAATTTTCTCTGTTTACATTTGGTGTGAGTAAGTTCTATGAAGATATGTCTACGACCAAAACATTTACTGTAAATGTTGCGGAGTAATACTTGTAATGCGTTCACCTACTAATTTTTATTAAAGTTTTAATCTCGAAAGCTCCTCTTACACGAAAACAGTAGCCATGAAAAGCCGTATCATGATCGGTTGAATAAGGGCCAGGCGGTAGCACTTTTTTCCTCTCACCGGACTTGTTCTAGTTTGAAAAAGAAGGGAGTTACGGAACGAGAGGATAAAGCGGTTCTCTCGTAGATGGTTGGCCAGGAATTAGATTTCGAGATGAAACTTCATTTTGATATAAAGAGAAACCATGATTTTCTTACTAGAATTTGTCCTCGTTGATAATTTAAATGAGTAGGAGAACGTAGAATCGAATATCATGCCATGTCAACGAAAATTAATTATGTTTTGTTTTCTGTTGTTGCGTTGCGAATGACTGCTGCACGTTTTGTTCCATAGTCTTGACTTGGCTTTGCAAGCCTGAGCTGTCACCATTAAAAAAAAAAGTTTTATCTGTTTCAAATCAAAATACCTCCTCTTCTAAAAAGTCGTCGTCATTGCTGCTGCAACGGAAAATTACAAATCTTAGGCTTCTATAAGATTTCTGTTATAAAGTTTATTTTTAAAATATCACAAAAAAATTTTTTAATATTAGTTTGGAATATGACGTTTTGTTCTATTATTTTGAGAAAGAAAAATTTTCAAATACATTATGAAGATTGAGATACAGAACGTTTTTTCGCTCAACATAGCATTTACGGAACTTAGGTACTGTTACGTGGGAATATTATCGGTGAGGAGGTGCGTCGCGAGAATGACCAACAATTGTTATATCAAGAGCTTGCTTTGTTAAAAATACCGGAATTAAAGGCAAAGTAGCGCGTGTGCTTGGTCTGTTCGATCTCCTTTGTTCGCCTGACTGCCCGACTGCCGAATCTCGCGAGAGCCGTGACTAGAGTTCCCGACTAGAGTTCCCGACTAGAGTCCTCTGATTAGAGGCCCGCCGGGCCTTATATAGCCTCGTCCCCCTCCTATCGATGGTCTCTTGCTGAGATCGCCTCGCTGTTGTCAAGGGGGGTCAGTATGATATGCCCTGCATATCGTACGTAACAGTACTATTCATTATAAATCATCTTATGGTTGAACAATTTAGAAACTCCGAAAGTTCTTACACTGCTGTGATAAAAAAGGCAGTATTCAGGATTAACAAGTTCACATTTTATAACTACAGAAATATTTAATAAGCTTAGCAAATTGATTGTTACTCCCCAAAATTATTTTAAAATCAAAAATACCTGTGATAAAAGAATTTACGATTTTCTCACTTTTGTGAGATCACATTATCGTAAGGTTTTGCGCGACAACATCCAGGGTATCACTAAGCTTGCTATTCGCTGTTTGGCCCGTCGTGGCGGAGTCAAAAGAATCTCCGGTCTCGTCTATGAAGAAACCCGGGGTGTATTAAAGGTTTTTCTCGAGAACGTCATTCGCAACGCAATGACGTATACAGAGCACGTCATGAAAAAAACCGTCACGGCAATGTATGTCGTCTACGCGTTAAAACGTCAAGGCTGTTTACTTTACGGTTTTGGCGGATAATAGATGCATCTTGAGATTTTTACATAAAAATACACATTGAATCACAAAAATTTTTTTTTTAGTTCCAATTTTCTTACTCTTTCTTTTCCAAAGTTTTCCCTCTATTTTATTACGTCTTTAATTTTGCAATAATCAATCCATCGTCTAAAAGAGAGACTTTACCCATATCTGATTAATTATTCCATTTGATATTTGATGCAATTTTTGAATCAAATTAAACACGTCGTTATATGACCTTGATATTTAATGAAATAAGGATTTGTAAAAAATAACACATTATACAAAATTATTTTTGTTTTTGGACATTACAAATTTATTCTAAAAAAAATTTATTCGTAGGACAAAGATAAAAGTTTTTTAAAAGATGACTATTACACACGTATAATAATTAATTCAGTGGTATGACTGATTCGATGACGCACTTTCCCTTATTAGCTTTCAGGAACTCTTTCTGAAAAAAAGGAAAAAAACAATTCTATAGTATTAAGGGTATATTATTAAATAGGTAAAATAAAAAAAAATGACTTACACCACATGTCAAGACTTTTTTTGGATGTCTGAAGTGTTTTTTACAATGTTGTGCTGCTTCAGACAAACAGTTTCCTACCGGACCCATGATAGCCTTTAATATTTTTTTCACGATTTCGACTGCCTGTGAATAACAAATAAATTTAGAATTATTCAAATTTATCAAAATTTGTACAAAAAAGAATATTTTTTTTAGTAACCATTGTGCAAAATTATATTTCATACACCAACAGTTGCAGGGATCGCGTTGTTGGCTGACTTAACAACGAGTGCCAGTGGAGTAAAAGAATATTTAATTTCTATGCATAAGTAGCGAGTTGTAAAAATTGTATTCTTGTATAAAAAATTGAAGCATAATAGTATGTTATATTATTATTAAGTTAGTTTTTAAAAACTAAACTACGTTAATGAAAGACGAAGAGATTGACAAGTTAAAGGTCAAAATAATTTTTGTAATTAGTTTTAGTACGCTAGTGAATACAATTACTACAATTTTACAGGAACATATGTTATTAATATTCTCACATATTATTTATAAAATTACGTACTGTTTGAATTTTATACATTTAAAATATTGCACAAAATTTCGTTTTAAATTTCAATACACACTCACACACATACACACCCATATTTATTCAAAGTGTTACATAGGATTATACGCACACAAGCATATCACAATATCTATCACCATGAATAAATAAATAAATAAATTAGGTTAAAATGAAGTACTGTACTATCTTACAAGATTGCTATCAACTTTTGACAGCTGGACGTCTTCTTCTTCCTCAACAGTTATTTCCTCGGATTGTACGGTAGCAATGAATAAAAGAGTAACGATTACTCCAAAAGCCAAAAAGTTACGGAACTGCATGATGACCTTCGTTTGGTTACTGTGCTATTGATTTCAAACAATGAACACTATCGTACTGATGCTACATACGATGGAGCGTTTGTATTTATGTATTTAAAAATCAAGATAATTTTGTCAGAATATGAGAAGGAACCCGGGGCTTTTTTTATCGGATATAATCGGACGTACGCATCACTCGTTACGTGATAAAATCAGTTCTAGATCGATTGCACTATTTTACCTACTCGATATGTAAAATGTTGATGTTGATGATTAAAAAAAAATGTAAAGCCAATAATTTTTTAGATAACCATTAAAATAATGCATTAAACAGATTTTATTTCAATGGTTCATATTGTAAACATAATCGCACAATCGATCAATAGACTTTCATGTTTTCAAGTACTACACACTACATTTAGTTTACATAACAACATACTTGATAATCATATTTGATTGAGGAAAACAACATTATTCTTGGCATGAACCAGTTAAGAAAAAATTAAGTTTCAATCGAATACGAGAGTGATTCCCAAAAATTCACAGGAATGATAATTTTTCTTAAGTGTATTGTTAATGTTTATGTACGTACAATTAAACTCATATGTAAATAAATAATGAATGTGAAAATAATACATGCACACACAAACAAAGAGTAATATATGAATAAAGGCAAATAAAAGAGAAAAAAATAACTGTGGGAAATGACTAAATCAGACACAATTTTAAAAAATTGACTCAAAGTCATGGATACTAAACATGGCAAATTTAAAGTAGCCAATAAGAACTTTTTGGTGTCATTGACGGTTTAGAAGGAAAGAAATCAAGAAACCTAGTGTTTTTTCACAGCACGTCGATGTAAAATTTAAACTTAAGAATTTGAGAAAGTCCAAATAACGTTTTTTTTTATTTAGAAAAATTTGATCTCCATTGCAAATAACTTAAATGAAAAAGTTGTATATCTTGAAAAAACTATTAATTGGCATTGGTAATTTTATTTTAGAGGCGTTGGTGCTGAGAGAACTTGAAAATCATCAAAAATAGTCGTTTTTTAATTTGTTAATAACTCTTTCTTTTATGAAACTCAAGCTAATATTTGGTGCACTTATACGTCATACTATTATCCCAAATCTTGAACAAAAAATATGAAAAAATTTTTCAAATATCGCGTTTATTAGTTAAAAAAAGCGCTGTTCGTAAAAACTTTTTTCTTGGTCAAAAAGTTATCGTAAAATAATTGTTCGAGGCTCAATCTCTTTGTCTGGATTACTTCTATTAGAATTCAAGTGGCTTATGAAAAAAGTTAAATTTTTTTTTTTTTCCTTGTATTTTTTTCGCTTATTTAGGACTTGCATACGTATTTGCTGATGCGATACGACAAAAACGGAACTTATGAATTTTACCATTTTTATTACATATAAAATCGTATTCTCATTTTGTCTAACTTACCCAGTGAATGTCCTAATATACATATTCTTATAAAAAAAAATTTTTATTTCTTGCACTTGCGACTTGTGTTTTGGTTACATTCAGTTTCTCCAGGGAATCCTTCATTTGAAATGGTAGTCTTATAAGTATGTGTTCAAAGTAATTTTAAAATATATATGGGAGGAAAAAATTTTGAAGTGCAAAAAATCAGTTGACGATTTAGCATCAGAAATCAGCTGATTAATCAGCAGGAAAATCAGCTGACTTTTTTTACAAGTGTTACTGATGCACTTTTTTACATTAACATTATTAATAGTTTAAATAGAAAAAAAAGAATTAATAGCCCAGTATCCCAGACAATAAAACATCGCTAAAGCACTTTAAGTTGACTTTGGCTATGGCATCAAAAACTAACCTGACTTTTCCAGATTTTTTTAAGACTGGAAGGAAAAAGGTAACTTATTTTTTCTTCCACAACTTTTTTACTAGCTTCAATTGCAAACTTATTTTCGGATGAACGTGCCATTTTTTATAACAGCGCGTACTCGGGTTCTTTATCCAATCGTTTGTCGAGAAGCGATAATTTACGAAGTGTAGTCTGTCGCCTGTCTGAAATTAATTCGTCATTTAATTTCTGTGAACGACCGATTTTCCAAGAGCTATTTCCGTATCGACTCATTTGTTCTTGTATTTTTACGGCCTGATCATTTTCAGAGTCATTAAAGTATCTTTCGACTATACCAATTGCATCCACATCGAAATAAAAACATACGAGTTTTTTTAAATCATTATCATAATTGCTTTGATCGTTATGATTATTCGAATTGCTCAAACAAAAACTTGACTGAGAGCATTTACTGATGCACTGGCGTATGTGAATCCCAATTTACTCTAAAGATAGTAGGCATATTTTCTTATCAATTTTTTAAGTAGAAAATATAAGCTCGTGTACGACGATCACATTTTTTAAAGCAAATTCAACAGTCTCAATTTTTAATTTTATTTTTACAGAAAACTTTCGAACGTATTATATTTAAGTATTTAGTAATTATTTATAAGAGCTCGTAAGATCTCCAAAGCTTTATCACTCAACTTTTTAATAAGAAGTAATAGCTCTCTTTAAATCAAGCACTGAAAATTGAAAAATTCTGCATGTAATTGATAAACATTTCTGGAATTTTGGATCATATTTTTTTTCATGTTCATCATATACATTTTCATATACATTATTTAAAGAAATAGTGGATATAATTTCAAAACGAAGTTTTTAAAACTGCCTGAGTAATAGCGAGTTGAGTGTGAAAAATCATGAAAAAATATTTTTTCGAATTTTTACTTACAATGCGTTTATGGACGCCCCAATTCCAGCGAAAAAATAACATCGGATTTGTATTCAGCGACCTTGAAAACGTAAAAAATCACTTAAATTATCAACTAGGGCTGTCATGGGCACTGCTATTTCTAAGCAACTTTTTGGGGGTGCTCTGCTCGCCTATGGAGGTCTCAGGTTGTAGACCCCTCTCCGCTACTTTTTCGCGAATACATCTTTGACGTTTTTCATATACTTATTCTTATCACTGAGAGAGCTCCTACTAAGACTAAGAATAACATGTGTAACCATAGCCTGTGGCAAAAGTTGTCTGGGGGAAGCTAGAAGCATCACATCCACGTAGTTTATAGATATCCTTGAATATCATTAAAGTTAAGCTTTTAAACGATGCTTCTGCTCGGTGTTTTTCTTTCAGTATTACTATATGGATGGTTAGGCATTTGAATTTATCAAACGTTTAACAGATGTAATGCTAGATCTGTATCTATCTAATTCTATATAAATATAACGCCAGTAATGACTTAGCAGGGATAAAAATTATTTACTTATCATTAAATATACTACATGTTTGACGCTTTATGTACTATGGTGAAATGCTTACTTTTTAGAACGAAGTTCTTTATGTCGCGTTACTCGGGGGGCTGGAATTTTAAAACCGACAGATTTTTTTTTTTTGAAACGAATTCCTCTTAAGCTTCCCCCCTTACCTCGTCTTCCTACTGTTCTCTATACACTTCCCCTCTTCCCACTATATATGTATATACCCACCATTCACCTACCATTCCCCCTCACACTCCGAAGCAATTAATTTTTAAACAAATTTTAATTTTATTTTTCCACAGTAATTTTTATTTTACTTTGAATTTTTTT
>NW_019379827.1:160855-233802 GCF_000648655.2 Copidosoma floridanum
AATGGGTCATGGGACCCACGGTAAGAACGAAGTTCTTTAAACATGAGATGAGTATAGACACAATTTCTCAAGTAACAAGGGGGTCGCCAGATTCACAGGAAGAACGAAGCTCTGTAAACGTTAGTACTGCATTCATGTTGTTTACTAAAACAAAAACTTGAAAAACGAATAAAATAAAAAAAAACAATAGTTTAGTACTCACGATGGTTGAACTTCGTAAGTACTGTATTCATGCACGACGTTCTCACGAAGTTCAACTATCGTGAGTAGTAAACTATTTTTTTTATTTTATTCGTTTTTCAAGTTTTTGTTTTAGTAAACAACATGAATGCAGTACTAACGTTTACAGAGCTTCGTTCTTCCTGTGAATCTGGCGACCCCCTTGTTACTTGAGAAATTGTGTCTATACTCATCTCATGTTTAAAGAACTTCGTTCTTACCGTGGGTCCCATGACCCATTAATACCCCCTGGTTCGTTGTTTTAATTTCCTATATAATTTAGATATTTAAAGGTATCTACAATTTAAGTGAATTTTATGCCACTGGCTTCCCCCCAGATTTTACTTAATCAACACCATGGGTACTATGGCAAATCATCTTATCTCCTCCAAATCCATCCTCGGGACCAATAGACAACTGACGCTATGCTTACATGAAATGCTAATAGTAAAGAACAACTATGCCTGGATCTGAAGTGTGATGCCTGGTCGTGGATTATGGGAGGTCTAGGGTAAGCTTCGTAGTACAATCACTCCATAAATTATCATTAATATAAAACACATAATGTATGGTCATTAAATAAAACAAATAACTAGACAACTATATGTAGTGCGCTTGTAGGAAACAGATCGCCTAGTGGACTTGAACTTTTTTTATAAATAAAAAATGAATACTAGATCTAACAGTTTTTAAGTAATATTTATTTTCAAGTTTACACGACAAGAGAACAAATAATGATAATAACTCGCGCTTCTCCTTGAAAGTGACAAATAAATGCAAAAACCTAATTCAACACACGAAACTTACCTAACCTCTTTATTTTGTTAAAAGGTATTTTAATGGAGATTGTTTTATAATATAAATGTATGTAATTTTAAAAATTAAATAAATCTTAAAGTAGGTAAGATTTACTATTTTCGACGATCATATAATTAATTCAATCAGATTAGATGAGTAGCTTTTTTTACGTCCGTAAAATTATTCAATTCTTGATTTATGATGCGCAACACCCCAATACTTTCTTAATGCATGATACAGAAAACATTTCTTACAACTTCCTTTTTTTGGCAGTGGTGTGCTTTTCTCTACTTAATACTATTATTATTGAAAGTATTTTAAAGTTGGTTATGATTGACAATGAGTTTATACGTATTGTTCCACTATCGTTTTATTGTATTTAAGTAATTAAGAAAAATATAATGTACATTTCCTCTAAAACTTGCGAACATTAGCAATTTGAAATTTTGAATTTCAAGTATCATGTACATACAAATTATTTAATCAGGTACTCCTAAATAATTTAGCAAACGCTTCTAATGACTCAATAGATTTTCAGTCTTGATAATGATAGAAGTACAAAGTTTTAAAAAAAATTGTTACCATCGATTTCAGTTTTTACTATGATAAGACTTTTCCAATCGTCATTTTTAAAAAATTTGAAATTAACTCTAGGTATTGTTCAGACCCTATTAAATATCCAGCAAAATTTCACACTTTTTTTGGTATCAATTATTATTATTAATTATGCCAGGAATCCTACACTCACTTAGTATCTAAGATTGATTTGGATTTTTCGTATTTGCCAATTTAAATCTACTTAATTTGTAGTTCTGACTCTTTAAGCTAATCAAAATTTACAATTAAGGTATTCTTCAGAGAGTTTCTAATTACAAGTTGGTTGTGAATAGAAAATTTGTAAAGTGTATATGTAGCTTTACATTTTTTAATATAGTGATGCAAATAATTTTAAATATAAAGTGGTAAGGAGGACAAATACAAGAAAAAATTACAGAAACAACGTTCTTTAGCAACATACGTATAAATTTTAATAAATACATGATTGTAAAATTTTTTACCTCAGTTTTATATAATATACTACATTATACCACATTTTTATTTTCATAACAAGTATACAAATTTTGATGTACTGCACAATCTTACTAAAATTTTGAAACCCATTTAAATTCTCGAATCTTTATTGAAAAAAAAAACATTAGAAAAAAATTTCAGGATATGTTAATCAAACAAAATCCTTAGCAGAATTGAATCTATTTTTTAAACATCAAAAGTGTATTTTGTAGAATTTCCAACTGTCCAACACATTACGAATAAATTACCGCTCTTAGAGAAATTACGTAAGAAAAAAGTACGTAAAGAAGCTAAAAAAAAAATATATGTACTCTCTACATAATCTATTAATACTATTACATACAAGATCAGACACTTACACGACTTAAATATCTCATGTTCCATGATTCCAATATACCAGGGATCGATACACCTAGTGGTTTTTGACATCTTAAAATAATAATGGACTTGGCTAGTACAACTTGTCGAAATTGCTGGTGCCATTGAGATGAATACACTGCAAATCCTATGTCATACCCCTGGAAAAATGATCATTATTAAAATTATAAGAACTTCCTCTGAACATAAATTCTATCATGAACGACTCATACCGACTGCTTTATGTTTTCAGTAAAAAGAGAAAACATGTAAAATCTTATGATGACATTGATTATACAAAATGTTGGTACCATTTGTATGGACATAGGTAATTCAGACTGTACATAATCAAATAACGTTTCATGCTGCGTAAATTATTACGTGTTTTATAAAAAAAAACGTACTTACACTGAACGACATTAAACCACTGATGATGACGAGTATAGATAAAACTGCTATTGATTTTATAATGTAAAGACGTACCAAGCGGTTAGTTTTATTAAGATACCTGGCGACAATTCATTGACGTTTCTGTTCTATATTTTTTTATTATAAAAAAACATTGCATCGTATACTTACCGTATTATGAATTGATGTTGGAAAATACATCGATTTAAACTCTCGTTACTGTTTGCATTTTGGAATTCTCTTATGAGCTGTTTTAATTCGACAATGGCTAGAAAGAAAAACAGTCAAATAAGAGAATCAAGTTAAGGAATTGACAAAACGGGTAGCAGTAGAATAATTTGATGGATGTATAGTAAAGTCCATATAGTTGATGAATTCATCGAAAACGGATAATCATTCAATATTGGCAGTTCTGCTGGTACACTAGAAAGTGACTTATGCACAAATGAACTGATCAAAAATAATATATTTCCAAACAAGACAGCATATATTTTAATGTAGCATTAACCATCTTTACGTATTATAGAGATCTTTTGACTATCTGCATCTAAGATAAAATCTTCAAAAATTTTTGAAAGTTCCTAAAAAAATATAAGCCTGTTTCTTAAAAATATTGAATTTATTGTAATTTATACTCTTTAATCATTATTTTAATACGTTATCTGTATTTGTTTTTCATACATTTTATAATGCAACAATGTGAGTATGATTTCAAGACTAACAATTAACTTGAAACCAAGTATGAAGAAAGAAGACAAATTCAAACTCGCACCATAAATTGACAAAGAAATTGAAACCACAAAAATAATTGCGTTGACCGTAAAAATGTACCAAATACGTTGATTAATTAATTTGACGAATTTAGAAGAGTATTTATCAACTGGATAAACGGCACAAAATCTTCCAACGCTTTTATGTGGTTGAAAATTAATAAACAGTGATGATAGCGACACACAGTTTTTTAGAAAGCCTCTAACTCTACAAATTAAGTCTTCCTTACTGATTGCAAGCATTTTAAACTTCATATGCTTATTAAAACACGTTTTAATCTGTACAATGTGCTTTACTTTATCCAGTTTAAATTTAGTATTTTTTATTTATCGTTTGCCACATTAAATTATAAAATATACGATTCAACAAAGAATTAGAACAAAGTAAAGACAAAAGTTTCAACTTGACAGGTGACTTACGTCTTCTAGTTTTCAACTGAATTGGAAAAAAATAAAGAAACATTTCTGGATGGCACCTCTGTATGGGCTTTAATAATTATTTCATTCTTACTTTTTCAGTAATAAGATGTCATAATAAAAACCCATTAATGATATTGACAACAAATACACTAATTAAAACCTTAATTAATCTATTCGTAGGATAATAATTACATAAGGTCATACATGTAATGGCATTGTATTTATTAGGGAACTCGTTTACGAAGTAGATATTACGTTTGGGAAAAACATATCGACACGTTTTATTTTAGCATCAGAATCAATTAGGTATTTCCTCAATCACTAGTAGTTCAAAATAACATATACTAAAATAAATGATGTGTTAATATAATTCATGTTGTTGATGACTTTAAGAGGTAGTGTTACAAAACTGTAGGAAATTTTACATCTTATGGCTTTTTTTTGTTAAACAGCAAACCTCGAAAAATGTCAGACAAACTTAAAGCATTGAAAATGCTTTAAAATCTTAGCGCTTAATTTGAGTTTTGAAAGCACATGTATAGATTGTTGACAAAATATCTCTCAAGGGGATTGTCTACTTTTGACAGGGGAGGGTGGTGTAAGAGAAAGGTCCAGGGAGAGGTCTAGTTTTTTGTCTCTTTTAGGTTAACCTTGCCCACGAATATCCTACACATTATAGTATTGACAGATTGACGATTCTCAAATACATTTATCAATAACTTTTCTCTCATTAACATAATCGAATGAAATGATTATTACACGTTATGCACATGTTCAACTTTTCTTCTTCGTATAGTTGTGCCAATATTTGACAGTAAATTTAATAATTACATTTACGTAGAAGCTCTTATTTCGACGATTTACAATAAGGAGATATAGACGATATAGACAATAAGAAGCTTTTTATGGTCACTATCAAAATTAATTGTTTTTCAGTTACAACATTTCAGTCAATTTAGTAAGTATAGGCTATGGTCCCCATCAGATAAAACTGTTAAACATTATTTGAATAAACGAAACCTTTGAAGTTGGAATTTGTCTAACAAAATTTAAAAAATGGGCTACCAAAAGTACACTGCCATGCTTATAATATCATAACAACAATATTATGATTACGTCGGTATGATTTTCAAAGTTGCAAATCAAGAGGCTCACCCTTATTTATACCACAAATGTGCAACAGTTGTAGTGTATAATGTACGTGTGGGATTGCGTTTTAACTTCATTAATTTTTACATCTAAAGAAGAAAGATTTATAATCATGTTGAAGTTTGTTTAAATCTGATACTCAATTCATGATATTTTTATTAACAAAAATATACATCATTTAAAAAAGTAATCTCTTAAAACCATTACCATCAACGTCTATACTTTTACAGAATATAAATTTACTGTATGATTTTTTATTGCAATACTCAACAAAAACTGATTTTCCATTAACATTTGGCCAAAAATTTAGACTAAAGTTTTCCAAGACTCACAGTACAACAGTCTATGTTTGTTATACTATATGATTCAGCATAAGCTAATCAAAAATCTGGTAAATTTTGTTTACATTTAACTCAAGATTTTGTAAAAACGAATAAAGCAAATTGTATAACTTAGGTATCTAATCAGAAAAAATTAATTAATAGTAATGCATGAGATCATTTTATTTTTCAACATTATAAAAATATACACTTCAACAACAGCTTACTTTAATAATTCTTCAACTCATAACTTAACATACATTACTATATTAACATTAATATATTAATGTGGTTTAACTGATTCAATGATGCATTTTCCCTTATTGTCTTTCAGAAACTCTTTATAAAATAAAGAAACGAAACAAAAGAATTATTGGATTGTTATTGAACATTTCAACTCACACAGATTCAAAATAAAAAATAATAACTTACACCACACGTCAAGACCTTTTTCGGATGTCTAAAATGTTTTTTACAGTGTTCAGCCGCTTCTGTGAGACAATTTCCTACAGGACCCATCACACCTTGCAGTACTTTTTTCACTATTTTCATGATCTGTGGATACCAAATCGATTTTAATTATTGAATTTCACCTTAATACGTAAGTATAATTGTGCATTATAGTACAAAATAGTAGTTAGAAGTACGAAAAGTTTAATGTGGCTCCGCTTAAAAAACTGGAATTCATCGATGCCGTATAAGAAGTGTGTTTCTATTAATCGTCATCAAAGAATAGTTGAAATGCAACAAAAAATGTCATTCGTAAATAATTTATATGATTAATTTTAATAATTTTAGGACAAAAATTACTCCTCTCGAAGAACAATATTTTTATGTTTTGAGAATACATGGAAGATGAAAGAATTTTTCGCGATCGAGTAATGTGCATACAAATATTTTCAAAAATATTCAATGAATCAATTAACAAAACATATACCACCAAAATTATTGACATGCTACTAAAAACTTATAGTAACAATATAATTTACAGAAAACATTCATGAAGAATCACTTCATCTTGAATATTAGTACGTTATTAACTCAAACTGATGTCTTAAAAATAATCAAAGTAATGCTTTTTCAGTATGCCTAAAAAATTGTATACAACGTTTTTTCAACGTTTTTTTTTCTTCATATGTTACACACTTAAAGAATAGATTTGTTAAAATTAAAGCTAATATTTTGTTTCTTACTGTGTTTCCACGTTCAGTGATTTCCAACAGCTGAAAGTCCTCTTCATCCTCAATAGTAACTTGCTCAGACTGAACAGCAACAATACAGAAAAAAGCAACGACAACTCCAAGAGCGAAAATGTTACGAGACTGCAACATAATTTTCGTTTGACAGGTGTATTGATTTGAATTACCGAAAATTTTTCTACTGACTCTGCATTCAGTTCAGCATCACTATTCAAGTGTTACAAAATCAAGATAAACTTGGCAGAATTCGAACTGCACTTGAGGTAACTTTTTATCGCATTTAACCGAATGTGTGAGACCAATAATTACACGCATCATTTGTTAAATAATAAATTCATTCTCACAACAGTTGCATTATTTTGTTTCTTTAATAAGTG
Source organism: Copidosoma floridanum (assembly GCF_000648655.2). The sequence goes on from NW_019379827.1 coordinate 167,944, forward strand.
AAATATTAGAGGTAATGTATTAAAAAGCAGTATCAAGCTGACGGTGTATTTTCATGGTTTCTATTGCCGTATATGCTATTCAGTCAGATATTATTGTTGACATAATAACTTATTCGTTAATTATACTTTTAGTAAAGTTAAAATAATAAACTCATTATTATTCAACACATAAGAAAAAATTTACCATCAATTGAATCCGATTGTGATTCCCAAAAAATTAAAAAGAATACCAACTTTTCCTCATTCACGTTATACATTCTTTCTAATGTTACGCAATCACAAGATGTTATTAGCTTCAAAAGCATAATTTCCGTTTCATTATAAACGCGTGAAACGCCAATGAATAAATAGTCTGACAGGATATTTTGACTGTTATTTCTCAAAACTTTTTTAATATTATGAAATTTTATCCGTTCCTTGTTGTTTCTAATTACATAATTACCATCAAACATTGCACTTAATATTTGATGTTTCAATGATCCTACTCGCGCGTTTTCCTTGTCAAATAAAATTTTGTCAACGCTAGCCAATTGTAGATTGACAGAACAAATTCGCTTAATCAAGGAAATCTTGGCAAATAATTCTTTCTACTGCTCTATTATGCATGACTTTTTTAGTCGAAACGCATCAGTTGTAAAATTTTCCTTTTTTTGCGAAATTATTTATAATTTTTAGTACCGATTTCTGACTCCTACTTATATCTTAAGAATTACTATGCAGGTTGCACCAGTTCATGTAAACTTTTTTTCGGTACACTGTACCTTCTTCAGACGAATAGCGCATAGCTACTGAGTATGCGAAAACTTTATTGAAATAATTAACCTTTATGATTATCATCAGTGATACCAATATAAAGACAAATATACGTCGACAAAAATATAAATGTAAATACATAGGGCGTCACAGATAAAATACTATACCAAGTAAACATAACAGTAGATAACTGCCGATCAGTGTGCGAAAATTAATTATGTGACTTTTAAAATAACTATAAATTTAAATTTAATAACGGTGAATCATTCAAATCAATTTGACATTATTACTGTATCTGAATTTATTTATTTCGATGGTTTCAAAAAGATCTAGTTTTTATTCTTCATCACAAACAGAAAGTGCTTTGAAATCGGGATAAAAATTATGACCTTATTCAATTAAATGATTCGCATAGTTTGACGTGTCTGAACACTCATCATATTACGATGTACGTTTATACGAGATATAATGTTTCTAACCTGTTTGGCCAACATATAATTTGGAGCACACATCAGAGCCACATTTTAAACTGTTAGACACTAGACAATTTTTCTTAGCTAACTTTAGTTTTTGTTCGGGCGTTTTGTGACCCGCGCGCTCTGCGTCTTAATTTTACCGAAGCAATTAGTGCGCTATCCTTCTCTCTCCCTTGACGCGCCGTCACCTTTTTGAGAGCTGAGTTTTCGCCACGCCACCTTTTTTTTCTCTATGGCGCAACAGGCCGCGCGGACCTTGGTCATTAGCGTCTCAACTGCGGGAGAGGCATTTTCGGCGTCCCGCATGTTGTACTGTAAGCGAGCGTGCGACTAATTAATCGGATAACCAACAAATGTATGCGAGTGCCCAGGCGCTGGGATAGAATAGTAGTGTGGGTGAAGCGTGTGTGTGTTTGGTGTTACTCGGTGGGAGAAGGTGTCCACGGTAATCGTGATCTTCTACGGCGAGCGCAACGCGGCAACAGAGTGTTGCCCGTCGTCCAAGCGTTTGGCAGCTCGAGACGTCGGGACGCGCTTGGACAGCCAGGTCTCGAATCTCCTGTGCGCTCCCGAGCCCCCTGCGGCACTTCCTCGACACCCATCCTCCGCGGTGCGGTGTTGGAGTATTTATTACGGACGGCGCAACTGAGGTAAGAGAGCTCTCTTTAGGTACTAAAGGATCCTCGCGAATCGTGTAGCGCGTTATCTTGTCACGTTGCGAGCGAAGCGTGTAAGGCGTAGCATTATGGTAACTTATTTCTTACAATTATAATTGTTCTGTACCTTTTATTGATTGATCATATAAAAATATTACACTTACCCCGGCTTTCTCTCAATCCGCGAGAGTTTTATGCCTAGGTAAGTAGTGTCGTCCCGCGAATAATTGTTGTTTTTATTTATAAAAGAACCCGCTCTCACTCATCCATCCTACATTTTATCACCCTGAATATTATAAATTGGCTGCATATGTTCGCGTTGTCTCAAAGAAGAGTTGACTTGCTCAGTTTTGTTGTTTTTTATCATTTTTTGTAAAGTTTTATTGGTTTCAAAAGCAATTTTGACATTGAGTTTTTTAAAAAGCTTACAAATAACTTCAGAGAGTGGGCCTATATATGTAACAACAGAATATTTATTATACATATTTAATGTTGTGTATAATAAAACTTCCTCTGAAAGAACATTAAACATAAACTAACAGATGGGCAGATAAATCATTTAATTAGCGATTTTCTGCAACTACCAGAACAATGGAATCTTATGATTAGAATACATGGCAAAATATTTTTAAGACATAACCGTGCCAGCTTTTCAAGCGGATTTTTTCTTCGAATTATGATTGTAACTTTCTTTTGGTTAAAACAGCTCAAGGTAATTCGTTCGTTATTAGACTATCTATCAATCAGTGCTGGTTAAATTATCTGAAATCTATTTTTCGTGAAGTTAAAGAGCAATAATGTACAAAAATCGCCATTTAAAGTGTCTATTTTTAAACATTATGAACTACTACATTTTTCAATGAAAATTTCTTTAAATTTTGAATTCAATTCTTCTTGTGGGGTTCTTTAACCACGAGCAAAAATTTTTTTCTAGCATTAAAAATGACGTCACAAAACGATTGTTAATTTAAAAACTCATTTAGCTGCCCTGAACCTTACAGTGTGCCTAGGTTAAAGTTTCAGAATAAATTTCGTTGAGGATACTAAGAATTATAACACGAAAGAGACAATAGTTATTTACGTAACAAGTGCGGAAAAGACGATTTCCCGCACGAGTAGTGATTGACTCACACGAGTGCCGGAGTTGATAGGAACTAGTACCAGTTGAGCACACAAGTGCGTAGCACGAGTGTGATCGCAAGGTACGAGTTACCGTCACCGGCCACGAGTGCGAGTCTATCACACGAGTACGGGAAATTGTCCCGCACGAGTTGCGTACAAGTTTTTTCGCAATGTGTGAGGAAAATAGGTACAAAATAGGTTTGAATTTCGATTTCCAATGTGTAGAAACATTTTTTTCCGCCCTCGGGTGGTTTTGGGAGGCTGGTACTTCCTCGGGCAAAAAAGCAGTTTTCCGATACTCGTTCAAAAAGTCTCCTTTACGAACCTCGTTACGGACCTCGCCTTCGGCTCGGGCCGCAAACCTCTCGGTTCGCAAACAGAGACTTTTCAAACTCGTAGGAAAACTACTATTCCGGTGTGTGGCAAAACCTTTTCTACATACCTTTTCCGCACACTGTGTGGCAAAAACCTTTGCCGCACACTTTTTCCACACACTGTGCGACAAAAACTTTTGCCGCACACCTTTGTCACACACTATGTGGGAAAATCGATTTTCCACACTAATACCAGTGCGGAAAACACCCATTTTCCGCACACTATTGCGAAAAACATTTTTTCCAAATTTACTATAAAATTTAATGTTACAGCATATACAGATTAACATAACTCTAATGTTTTACATTTTACTGTATTGCAACCACTCATTAGAGTATATTTTTACAGTAAAAAAGTAATAGTTGTGGACATCTATTTTTAACAACAAACATAAATAATTTAGTATTTATTACAGTTGTTCAAATTTTAACTTTTGTTCCAACTTAAAAAAAAAATTTTAACTTCTGCAAGATATTTCTTGTTGATTTTTATCAGTTAATAACTTTTACGCACAGTAACAAAATGAAAAAAAATAAGTATTATACTTGAACACTTTGAGGTGCTATGCTGTTCTCTGAACAGTGGGTTGCATGCATTCAGGCATCGATGCATGTTAATAATAGATTTTCTTTTTCATATACGGAAATTGAAAAGTCCCTACTACTTACTTTGCCCTTCGTACTAATAGGGAAACTTTATTCAGGTTGTTTATTAAAAGTACGTTGTCGCAATCATTTTTCTTTTAACTCGAGAAAAAAGAAACTCTATCAAGTGAAATTTGTTACAACACAGTACAATACAAAACGTTAAAGTTACGTCAATTTGTTTATGTTGCACAACTAAATTTTATAAAAATTGGGGTTAAAATTTGTAAAAAAATAACTTTTTCTTTTTCGTGTTCAAGTTCTCAATATTATCAAGTTCTTAATAAAATTTATTCTGAAAATTCGATCCAGCCATACTATAAGGTTCAGAGCAGCCAATTAAATTTTTTAATTAATAGTCGTTTCATGACCTCATTTTCAAAGTTGGACTGAAATTGTTGGGTGATTAAAAATACTCATCAGAAGAATTGAATTCCAAATTTTAAGAAATTTTTATTTAAAAATGTAAAAGTTNAAGTTGAAATTTTAAATCGCGATTTTCACACTTTTTTGCTCTGTAACTTCGCTAAAAATAGGTTTCAGATAATGTAGCCAGCACTGGTCTATAGATAATCAAGTAATAAAAAAATTATCTTAGCGGTTTTCGTAATAAGATACCTGAAAAAAAAGCTGTATGCGAAATTTAAAGAAAAAATCTAGTCGATTTTCACTACTTGTTTAATAACAAAAAAGCTGGCCAAATTATACCCCACAACTATTTTTCCATGTATTCTTATCGTAATACGTAGCGATTCCAATAATTTTCGTCGTAGTCTCCGAAAATTTCTTATTGACCATTTTTTGAGGCTTCATCTACCCACCTATGTATAGATTACGGGGTTTCGATAATTTGGTTCAGTGGAAGAAACTGTGAGGTAATATTTTGGAAGTCTGTCTTAGAGTATTGGAATTTTTAACTTGGGCGTTTTCAACGAAAAAATACCCAAGATAATGGGGAAACCACTTTCTTGATTTTATGATGAATAGCGGATTTTTTTGCGATGAGATCTAGACTTTCAGGGACTTTCTTTCCGAAGAAAGACAATACCTGGCAAAAGAAAAAAGTTATAGCAAAAAAAAGTTTTGCCAGACATCATATTTAAATCTTAAAGAGGCTAGCCACATGGTTTTCCGAAAATTAAGTAATGAAACCTGCTTACACAGGCTCTGATGAAGACGTTCTCATCGAATGTTTGTTTTCAATGACAAGTTCAAAAATTTTCAATTTCAGATAAACACAACCATCTAAAAAACTAGTATGCTACTAAAAATAATGAATAATATAATTTATCAAAAATTGGATAGGGCTAGCTACTCTGTTAAAGAGGTGCTGTACTTTTAAGTTTGATTGAAGTACTAAAAATATACTTGTGTTGTGCAGTCCAGACGAAAATATTGGAGGTAAATGTTATTTTTAGGCAATTTTTCATAATTTATTATGTACTTTAAGTATACTTTTCTACCATAAAAGATAATACTTTTTACATGATTTACCAAGGATAATAATACTTTGAAAAAAAAAATAGCCAACTAAAAACTGTTTTTTCGTTTGAACGTACCACTATATATAATCCACTTAAAACGATCAATTAAATCGTATATCATCGGATGGATAACCAAGTTAAATGTGCTTTGCACCGAAGACTTGTATCAAGGACTCGTTTATTTGGGAAGAGAAAAGAGGAATAACGAAAAAAAGGTCATGGTGGTAAAAGTACAGGGATAAGAATATATTAAAACCCTGCAAAAAACGCTTGTACGTTGTATGTCATACAATACAATAATTAAAACAGAGAAAATTCTCTTTATAAAATAGTGAGGTGTTATAGTACATTTACTATTTAACTATTGTATAACGTACACTTACTATTTTATAATTAATTTTTTTTAAACTGAGTAATAATAAGTAAGACACAATCAAATACAAAGTTTTTCTTGAAAAAAACAATATTTGTGTTGAAAATAATGATAACGCTTTCATAACTGCAGGAAACTTGTTTGCATAAATTTCAATGTTTCCTTGTTCGTTTAATTAAGCTTTTGCTTTTAAGTACAGAAGATATTTTTCAAGAATGGAAACAATAAGCTACTCAATTTCATCTGCATGAACAGTTTGGGAATAACAATAATCATTATTTGTTTATACAAAATTTAATTAAAATTACAATGCAACTATCCTTGGTAAAGAAATAAACAAAACTGTAAAAAAATGTTAATGACGGTGATAATGCTATGTGCAGGTTGAGTACATAATGCAGTATTTTTCAACAAGATAAAAACAGGCATCCTACAATGCGAAAAAACTTATGAAACACTTAATACTATTTGAAAATTGACAAACTACTTATAAAAAATCGTATAATGAGAAAATAAAATTGAGTGCGCCAAGTACACCTAATTAGAGTAGTAATGTAAAGTAAAATATTTGTACAAAAAAAAATGATAAAGCTTTTTACCAATAAATCGGCAGTAGTTTCTTGTACTGGTTAATACTTTATAAATAAACGATATTATATAATCAAGAACAAAAAATTTTGGTTTTATTGATAAAAAAATTTACATTATATAATTATTGAAATGCATTATCCAAAATCCCATGTGTTATTAGTACGATTCTAATCAAAGCTAAGTTTTGTTGCTGTTATACATTTTAATGCCATACGCTGAAATATTCTTTTTACTTGTGCTTGTATTTTATGAATATGATGTTTCAAAGCGTGATCCCATCGTCTTACGTGATCAAGTATAGTATAAGCTCGTTTTGTTTGCTGAAATAATAATTTTTAATCAGATTCGATCGATGTGTTTTTTAATACTATTCAAAAAGTATGCTTATTTTACAATAAAATGCAATTTTCTCAGTTAACATTCAATACAAGCATACATGAGTAAAAATGGTAATTTTTCTTTACCATCTACACATCTTGAACAGCATTCAGGAAAAGGATAGTGATGGTATGCTCTCATCAGTTCTGGTCTTAACAGTACTTGATTAGGTTTGCACTTTCCCACTTTCGGGCATCTGCAATCGTTAGGTACTTAGTAAATTTATTTATTTTTATTTCTAAACTTTTAAGCTTTCAGTGAAAGGGTATACAATATAAGCACATCAGTTTTATTATACAAATGTAATTATTGATTTTAATTAATTTAACTATTCATAAGTATAGAAACAAAAATGTATCTTAGAAAAAATTTTCAAAAAAATATATAGATTTGTTCTATTGTCATACAATCATAACGAACAGCCGCAACAGTATTTGTATGGGATCCAAGAAAATCAATTCAACTATTTACCTAGTTCTACATAATGTTTGAGAATAAATTAAGGTTATTTGTTAAGAGCTAAAAAACTAATTTAAACAGTTGTATTAATAACAATTAAATTTAAAAAAATTCGTCACAAGAAAACCGATATGAGTGGTTAATTTAGAGAGTTCAATATTTATAAATTAGGTCAATAGTTTGTTTAAATATAGTAAAATATATTTAAGCGTAAAATCAATTAGCAAATCAACAGTAATAGTTGCCATTTATAAGCAAACAAATCGTATGTTTTTCGGTAACATCATGATACCCCAAATTTTATTAAAAATGTTGGCAACGATAATCAAAATTAAAAAATACTCAGAATTTTGACACTTGTATAATTTTTAATGTAGAAAATGATGCGTTGAAATAAATACGCTGAAAAGCGTGTGCATTAAGCTTATTTCGAGTTGTAAGCTAAGGCTTGTATAAGTAAAAATAACATACCTATGAATTTTTGCAATTTCTCCTTTATCATTAAAACTGTGCCTCTCGCAGTAATAGTCTTTTTCGAGGATGCGGTACGACAACTCACCGCATTCCAGATATGTCATATTTTCTGTGCACAATTTTCTACTACCTAAGTGCATCATCGACAACAAAGATCAATATGATATTAACACTGATAAAAATTTTGAGCCATTTACTTACCCCGTGTTAAATCTAATAACGTAAAAAATACAATAATCGACCAAAAAAGGAGCCTCATCTTCGATAAAAAAAACGTGTTATTCTTCCACAAATAGAATCTTACGACTAATTCAACATTATGTGCTTACATCCGTATTTATGCCACACACTGTTTGTATTCACCTCTGTGCTAGAAAATCGAGAAGTAGGAAAATATCAACTTGCTGTTGTGACCTTGGTCATTCGTAAGCTATACTTGTGAGATGGTATTAGGTACGTACATAAAAATACTCAGAGAATAAAATCATTGCATCGTATACTTACTGATTATTTCCTTTTGCATCTTACACATTCACGAAATTTAAACCACATGCTATAGCTGAATAGGGTTTTTGATTATTCATTCAACCGATGTAGTTTTTAATCTTTTATTTAGAACTAATTCAATTCCAATTCTTAAATAAGAACCCATTAGTAATATCTTTATAGACGATTTATTTAGATTTATTAGTTTTCGAAATTAATACTAGTTGTACTAAAAATATGGATTATAATAATAACCATAAAGTTGAAAAATTCATGAATTTTGCATGTGTTGATTTATCTGCATCCTTGAAGCTAATAGTTCAACAACCAATCCCAACAGTAAATTATAATGATCATGATGGTAGAAGACTGATGAATGTTTATAAAGTGTCCAACTTTTTCATATAAGTTGGTAGTAGATACTGGTTTTATTTATAGTACATACATAACGATTACCAAGTGGTTACTAACATGAAACAAATTTCTTTCAAGTAAAAGTAAATGAATCTGAATTTTACTAGTGATGTCTTACCAGTATCAACTTTGAAAGAGCATCGGCTGTTTCACTTAAAGTTGAGAGACCTTAGGTATATCGACACCTAAGCCTACAAGGCTACTTTGTATTAAACCGAATTAAATATAATTAAAGAGTCCCTAACTGTAATTTATTTGCAATGTCTCATGTACCACAAAAAACGTCCCCTAGAAGAAATGATTCCCATAAAAGCCGTTAAACATGTGAGCGAGTGATCTAACATAAACACTAATCCTCACGTATTTGAATTTAAAAAAAGTAAGTAAAGAAGGGATATCCTGACAGTTTTTGGAAAAAAGTATTAATATCCTTAATCAACCTCAGAATATGAAATTGTTACAACAAAAAAATCGTTCTTACTATCAACTGACCTTTTTTTAATAATAAAAAATTGTTTTCTCTCAAAAATTATTAAATAATTAGTTTTAAAAGTTAACGTCATTTGCAGCTAAAGTCAGACACCCACGATAAGAATCTATAGGAGAGGAAGTAGTAGTCGGATACGGGGAAGCATTACTTGGACAGTAATGTTAATCAAATGAGAGAAATAATTTTTATTTTAGTTAATGCAGTTTAAATACTCACGAACTTTTTATGCCATTATTGCGTAGAAGGACCAATGTATTATGTATTTTTGGTGTGGCCGACTACTGCCCAATACAAATTTAAGTGTTATACCATGGAGGGTAATCTCGGACGGTCCATAAATTAAAATGAGGAAGAGCGACATAGCAAATTATTTATTTATTTGATAATATTGAATTTTCAGAATAAAAATTTTTATCATTCATTTAAATATTGACCTTCTGAGTTCAAATATATTTTTGTTTGCTGTTACATACGTAAATTATTGTTCAATAGAATTAAACTTAACAGCTGTCCAGCTACACCGTCAAATTTTTAAGTATCCGGATACACCTTTCTTTATCTTACTTAGTGTCTTAATTTTTTGGATCCATATCATTGAGGATTTATTAAGGACGTTCATTACAGTTAGAGGGGAAATGTAGAGTGCAGTGAGAGGGTAGCGAGCATGCGGTAGCGCTGATAACTGTTTTGCATGCATTTGTATACTCATAAATAGGCATTTGACACTGTTTTTTTATTTAATTGCAAAAGTAAAATGTCGATCCCTCTGAAAATTGAATATAATATCAAAAGTATTGCATAGGGCAAAATTCTCTCATGAATTCCATCTTCATGTGACTCTTCCATAAGGTTACGTGTTAAATTGAAGTTTTTTCAACGTTTAAAATCTAAAAAACGATGTAAAACCGTCTCAAATTTCATATGTGACTTTCTAACATCATTACGAATATCCTGTTGGGATTTCAGGAAGATTCTACCCAAAACGTTATGTGTAATGAACGTCCTTAAGTTTACGTAAATCCTTTCGTAATGTGGTATTCTTCTAAATAAAATGGCAAACAAGATGGCCAAGTGTAGTAGTCATTTTGCTTACATTGATTATGTAGCTTTGCCTTACTCAGATCTTAGATATCAATTTAAATGAGAGGTTGAAAATTTTACCATCTCTGGGGCCCTGAAGTCTGGTAGACTTACCGGAAAGTATAACTACTGATTAAGGCTACTGATTGAAAGGTTAAGACTTGCCCATAAAGATCATTGTTACATTAAACCGTTGTCATGCTTAACAGTATTATATGGCTGATTCCATTAAAAGAGTTAAAGTTGTTAGATATTACAGTTATAAAAGTAAAAAAACTGATGATAAGTTAAATAAAGTAGTATTCGTTCCTTAATAGTGTTAACCAAGTAGTTGTAAAGCCTTTATAAGCTTGATAAAACTTCGATATTGAAAAAAAAAATTTTTTTAAATTTATTATTACACAGATGTATACCCTGATGATTACTGTATTTGCTGCCTCTCTCTCTCTGTCTCTATCTCTCTCTTTCTCTCTCTAAGGACGTTTGGTAGAGATAGAACACTGTGATGAATCTTTTTGAAATTTTAACCAGACGTTCTTATTGTTGTTACAATGAAGCTGTTAAAATTTCAAGAGGTTCGTCTATTTCATTTCCGAGATATTAAATTTCAAAGCTTAGTCATTTCAACACGGTCGCTTATGCGGAAACTTATAAAAACTCTGTTTTAAAAAAATTGCATGAAGAATGACTCCAATTTCTTATATGTCACAGATAATGTTATTAAATATATGTACAAAAAGTTTAGCGATGATCGTCTCATTAGTTTATGAATAAAAAAATTAAATAATAGTTTGACAAAAACGTAACGGCAACGTTGCAAGAAGCGGAAAATTCAAAATGTTCTAGGACGTACATTTCAGTGAATATTTGAATATTATGGTTGATATTTATGTATTTCTGTATAAAACACAAGCTTATGTATATGCGTATGAGTATATGTACATAGGTTCTACCCGTACACATAACAAACAATGTATTATAATAACTTCTTAATGAAATTTTTAATTTGAAATTTTTATACAATACAATTTTTTTACACAAGATAACAAAATCACATGCTTGTCGTAATCGCAGAGATTGGAGTCTGTCTTAATTATTTCACATATCACTTTAAATAAGACTTTTCAAGGCACATAAAAATTCAAGAATTTTATTTGCATAAGCTTCTCTTTTGATAAAAGGATTTTGTTCATTTAATAAAAACTATCGTAAACTAGCGTCACCTTCCATCAATTTATTAACAATCACGTAAAAATCTACTTTATTTTGACTAAGATTTTCTATAACTGATTTCGTAATGATAGACGACATGGGAGAAAAGGTAAATATATTTTTTTCATCAGCGATTTTTTGAATCTTCGTAAGCACATCATTTTTAATTATTTACTCATGTTTATTACATTGTTATAACGAATAAAAATCAAATACTTACATTTTTAGCACTAATACATTACAAATATATATACCACCTGATGTGTGTATATATGTGTGTACATGAACACTCACGCATTGGAGACCCATGCAGCGATGCCAAGTCTTCACTCATCGCTACTCCCCCCTTGCCCCGAAATTGGTCCCCCCCCGCCATCTCTACCGGACGTCCTTAATTGGTACCTGGTACAGCCGAGGTATGATTTACGATTGTCATGAAGATCTAAAAATCCTAGAACGTTACACGGTTTTCTTTGTACAAATGAATAGTTAAGGTTTGTACTATATATGTCTATTATATTTATTCATTGTGTGTGGAAATTTCTAAATTAAAAGCCATGTAAGTGTAAGGTTACTTGTTCAAATATTAAAACTTAACAAAGATTTTATTAAAAACTTTTTTTCTTTTCTTTAATACGTAAAAAAATTCATACTTGAAAATACATTACCATAGTCCTATAGTGACAATTCTGGCTCATCACTTTATCGTAATATTTGCTGATGTGATTTTTTGATTCTTTTCTTTCTATGCAACACACTATTCTAAAGAATCAAGTGAATAGGAACTAAATTTTTTCAAGTAAACGGAGGCTAATTGGTAGAAACATGTTTAAACGACATTTTTTTTCCAGGACGGCAATTTCAACTATAACCGTACCAGTACAAAATAAAGTATGAAATACGACGTCGTTAATCAATAAACAAAAGCTATGATTATGTTATAATAAATATATTTATTTGTTAAGTAATTATTTATTTGCTCTACATAATTTTTCAATATTCTCTTACACTTCTTTTTGCTACACATTACTTTACACGTAATTGCGCTCATGCATACATTTATTTATTGCTATCATACTACTACACTAATAAAAATATAATATTTTACAATATTTACACTTATTATAAATAAACGATTTTTCATGTACACAACAACTCTTTCTCATAGGTCTTTATTTGGTTTTATTGTCAGACTCCTAATGAGTTTTTGAAAGGTTTTAATATTTACACAGAATAACCACTGTTTTTTCCTTTTGCAATTTCAAGAACTCCTTATTTTTGGACTCAAGTTTGTAAACCCTTCAAGTGGGTACAACTGAGCTGGAGTCACTCTCTTGCAACACCATAATATTAATTTTAAAGAGAATCTACTAGTTCATTTTATTGGTAAAAAATGCACTAAGTATTAGGTCTAGATATTGTGAAGGCAGATGCCACAGAAGTTGCCGTGTACCTATAATTTGTGGCAACAAATTAATGGATATTGCGCTAGGAACTACTCAATCCGTTGCTTTTACAAGACTAGTAAGTATTCTAAACTCTTGATAATTGACAGTGTTGAACAGTAAAAACAATCGTCAAAGTAAAAATACATTTAATAATGATTACATAGGTAATGTTTATTTAGAACAGCTGTATACTTGGGAAAATGACTTTAGTAGAAAGTTCAAGACTGGGGACCACGGTAAGCTGAGACGACTTTCAGTAACAAAATAAATAAAAACAGCAGCCAAAAATAAAATCAACTCCTCTTTCCTACTCCAGTACAAATAAAAATAAGAAAAAAGATCGTTATGAACCAGTCGTAAGGGATCTACGGACCCCTGGTCGTAAAGAAGTTCCATTCACTTTTTTGTAGACGTTAACTACGTACAGTCATAGTGTATACGATAAAATATCAGTTTAATAAAATTTAAAAAGTAATAATAAAATATGTTCATCATGTACATAATAAATAACGATAAGTTACAGGAATCTTTGGAAAAAAACAGGTTCAAGTACAGTAATCAATCTTGTTTAGTATTTGCATAAGTTTAACGAGATCAAAAAAAAACAAACATAAATTATGACTGTGTCAACGCAACAGCACAATTATTCTTGTAAACCAACAATTCAGTTTGTAATAACAGTTCAAAGTATCACTTAAAAAATGTAATTAGAAAAAAATAATAACTGTCTCTAATTTTGAAAATAGCTTCTAATTGTGCAACTTTATAGCTATGTTTTCTCGCGGTAACTTTTGAATTGACATGCCGGTTCTTTATTTTACGCCGAGCGAAAGTTTTTTGGTTTAATACATTTTTTTCTTCCTTTATTACCATAAATGTTTTGTATAGATAAATAATGAATTTCTAAAGATGTCTATTGTGTAACAAATTTAATATCAATAATATTGACAGTTGTCAAATTACTCTACGAGTAATGGAAGAGGAGATAATAACATACACTCCTGTATTACTATGGCGGAATCGAAAAAAATTTTATTACACCAATGGCGGTTATACGTATTTGGTTAGAACCAATATAATCAACTTGGTAAAGATAATATTATGTATATTTTTAAAAGAAACTTAAGGTTTTGTTTCAATATATTATTTCGCTTTTAATTGCAGAGCTTAGAAAGGGTGGTAGGATTTTTTGGCCTCAAGTTGTAAACATTTTCAGTGGGTACAACTAGGCTGAAATTACTCCTCCACAACGCCATAGTATACATTTTCTAGAAAAAAGACAAGTTTACGTACTGGGATAAAATATACACACAGTATTAGGACTTGGTACTGTGAAGAAAGATGCTACGGAAACTGCGCTTCAAACCACAATATGTGGCAACAAATTAATGGATGTTGTGGTAGGGAGTACTTAATCTATTGCTGTTACAAAAACTGTTAAGTACTTTGAATTCTTGATAAAATGACAGTGTTAGAGAGAAAAGTAATTGTCAAAGTAAACGTAAAGATACGTTTAATAATTATAGCGCGGGTGACGTTTATTGAGGAAAACTTTATACTAAGGAAAATGATTTCGATGGGCAGTTCAAGACTGAGTCCCAGGGCTAGCTGGGGCAACGCCCAGAAAAAAAAATAGATAGAAATAGCAGTCAAGGAAAAAATCAACTACTCGTTTCTACTCTAGTCCAAATTTAAATAAGAAAAAATATCCTTATAAGGAAAAATTTGGCTGGAAGTGAGTTGACGTTCGCCAAAGACTGCAATGGACATTTAAATGTATTTGGTTACAACCAATACTATAAATAATACGTTGTAAATTTTTGAAAGAAAACTAAAAATTTATTTCGATTTATTATTTTGCTTTTCATTGTAGGATTTAGAATATGTAATATGATTATTTGGCCTCAAGTTTTTAACACTGTTAGTGGGTACAACTGGGCTGAAATCACTCTATACCGCATCGCCATACTATTCATTTAAAAAAAAAAGAGATGAATTTACATGATTTGTAGAACAATTCATGCAATATGAAGACTTGGTGCTGTGAAGGAAGATATCACAGAAGTGGCGTTTGTACCCACAATAAGTTGCAACAAGTTAATAAATATTGCGGTAGGGGGTACTTAATCCTTTTTTGTTACATTAACTGGTAAGTCCTCTAAACTTTTAACGAATGGCAGTAAAGAAGAAAAAGAATTGTCAGAGTAAACGTGAAAATATGTTTAATTTAGTGTGACGTGGCAAAATTTGCTTCGTAGTTTTTGTACGTCACTGTCGACGCCCCTACTCTGAAAACGATGCGTGTTTTTAATCTAATCCTCTTATAACCGAGATCTCTATAATGTGTTTCAGCAACGACCAAAAGAAAGCAGGAGAAAAGGGAAACACACGGGCAAGGAGAATAAAGCATACGAAGGAATGAATGAAGCCAATGTAAGTGTCGAAGTGTTGGTACGTATAAGAGATACCGGAAGATAAGGTAAGGGCCAAATAAGTAGTTAAAAGTTAGGAGCTAATCGGCCGAGGGACGGGCAGATACTAATTTAAACGATCAGGAATTATCTCAACCTGGTCATAGCCACACTGGCTCTTATTTTGAAGCCTATGGCCAATTTAGTGAAAAGAAGAAAAAGAAGAAGAAAATAAGGAAGTAGAACCCAAGAAGAAGTTGGTGAAAGGGAAAGGCCACTAAAAATTTAGCTGTCAAGAGAGAAGAGAGTATCGAAGTAAAAATCAGAGTATCCACGCCATTTTCATTTTGCTTTCTCTTCGAGTATAATACACGAGACTAACGTGTTTTTTCTGTTTTCTTTTGTACGCGGAGATTGGTGAAAAGGTAATAGTGTGCGGTGGATAACGTGACCGAAGTGTGTGACAGAAATGGAGTCAGCACCTCAGGTACCGAGTAAGCAAGCGAGCAAGCGCGAGCAAGCAAGTGCGAGAAAAATAATTCTGATCCAAGTCTACCAGACCCTGAGCCGTGGTCGCACTGTTAACAAGACATCCTCCTTCGATGACCCTAGCCGAGCCAAGAAGGAAGGTGTACTGCGTAGCAGGCGAGAGAGGTCAAACAAGTTCGAGGTATCAGCTTCCCGGACTACATCCCTAGACGTTCTCGGCAAGCTTATCAACCAGTGAGATGAGCACGACATATGCCAAGGTAAAGTGCATATGCTAAGAAGAGGCGTGGGTAAAATCATCGGTCACAACTACAGGCACGAGAGCGGGAGCCGAGAGATCAGGATAGAGGACAGTGATTGTGGGCGCCGAAGTTGGGCCTTCATCGAGACGTAGAGACTGACGCGTCGGGCAAAGCGTTTGAGGGAGAGAATACGACCGAGTGAAGGTAAGAAAGAGGGTGCGTACGATTGTGAAAGCGAGGTGGAGAGGTGCATAGCACTGGTGCAAGCATGGGGTAGATCGAGAGCAGGTGCTGGAACGCGTATGGCAAAGAGTGTTTGCAACCTTTGCCAGTCGTAACAGCGATCCACTCAAGTGTCCTAGAGGTCGAGCCAAGAGAGTGTGTGTACCCGTCTAGCCGGACGCGTTTAGGGGGCCTGAGCCTGACCGAGAGTCGCGTGGATGGGAAAGAGAGTGTAAGTGTGCGTGTGTGGGTGAGCGTCGTGGTTGCAATCGAGGGATTACGCTATTGTAATTGAAACCAAAAAAGATGTTTTTTTGTATTATAATAAGCACGTAAGGTAAAAGTCAAAGTCACTCTATGTTGCTCATTTGACCAAGACGCGAATCCCCTTTCGAAATAGATCTAGTGAAAAAAGAGTAGAGAGAACGAATCATCAAGTAGAGACGTACTATAGTGAATTATCACGGTATTTACTCTACAACAGTAAGTTGCCTTGTGAAAGTATAAAAATTTTTTTATAATAGTTACAACACGAGTAATGTTTATTAAGGAATACTTTATACTTAGAAAAACAAAATTCAATGGACAGTTTCAGACTGGGGACCAGAAATAGTCCTAGTTTGTATGACTACACTTTTAACGGTCTGTAAAAATGAGCCGTCATCACTAATTTTTATCCGTTAATTGCTTAATATATTACTCATACATGTTTTTCACATCCTAGATGTCATAAGATTATACATCAGGTAAAGACCAATGGTCACGTCCTGACAATAAAGCACACCCTGATTGGAAAGAGAGTGTGAGTGGACAAATGAGACGCGGACAAAATCCCACCATCGTTAGCATCGTGTCCATGTCCCGAGGTCACCGGCATATTGTGTGCCTCAGTGACGAAGGAAGTGTCCTTACCTTTGGATCTAATGATAAAGGGGCCCTAGGTAGGGATGTTTCTGAATATGGAGTGACGGTGCCTGAATTTGTACACCTACCGGTACCGGCTATTCAAGTCACTGCTGGAGACACTCACAGCTGTGCTCTGCTGGAAGATGGTCGAGTGTACTGTTGGGGATATTTTCAAGTAAGTAATTGGTTTCTTATCGTTAAAACTGAAATAACTTGTCTTGAATTGATAGATATTTAACAAGTATTATTGTACTCGTGATTCATTAAAATTATATAATTTCTTAGGATTCACATGGGCTTCTTGGCTTGATAACAGGCAAACAAAAAATTAGTCTAGTAAATCTTGAACCAGGCAAAAGATTTACCCAAATAATGTCTGGAGCCGACCACATCGTATTGCTAGACAGTACAGGAAAAATTTTTACTTTTGGTTGTGTGGAGCAGGGGCAGCTGGGACGACTCCCAGGAAAAAAACAGGTAGGAACAGTAGCCGAGGAGAAAATCCCCTGCTGGTTCATATTCCAGTTCGAATTAAAACTAAAAAAAATTTTCTAATAAAAAAAACTTGGGCTGGAAGGGAGTCGTCCTATGCTGAAGACATTCACGGCAATTTGTTTGTTTTTGGAAACAATCAATATGGTCAACTTGGTAAGAATAATATTTGGTACGTTTTCGAAAGAAAATTGAAGTTTCATTTCAATTTATTATTTCACTTTTTATTGCAGGGCATAGAAAGGGTGGTAGGATTTTTTAGCCTTAAGTTGTAAACATTTTCAGTGGGTACAACTAGGCTGAAATTACTCCTCCACAACGCCATAGTATATATTTTCTAGAAAGAAGACAAGTTTACGTACTGGAAAAAAATATACACACAGTATTTGGACTTGGTACTGTGAAGAAAGATGCTACAAAAACTGCGCATCTACCCACAATATGTGGCAACAAATTAATGGATGTTGTGGTAGGGAGTACTTAATCCATTGCTGGTACAAAAACTGGTAAGTACTCTAAGCTTTCGATAAATTCTAGTGTTTAAATAAACAATCGCCAAAGTAAAAGTAAAAATACGATATATAATTATGATATGAGCAACGTTTATTTAGGAACGTTTTATGCTTAGAATAATGATTTTGATGGACAGTTCAAGACTAGGGACAAGGGCTTGCTGGGGTGAAGCCAGAAAAAAAAGAAAAAGATAGAAACAGCATCCGAAAAAAAACGCACTGATTGTTTTTACTCTAGTCAAAATAAACATGAGGAAAAATATTCTTATAAAAAAAATTGTGCTAGTAGTAAGTCGTTGTTTGCTGGAGATATAAATGGCATCATGTATGATTCGGGTTGCAACAAATTTACTTACAATAGTATAGACAAAACTGTTAAATTGTAACGGTGCCCCACCGTTAGGCCACATTAGTAGGCTAGGGCAGGTAGGAAAGCAAGGAATGGAGGAGAGAGCGTTAAAGGGCTTAAGTGGGAAAGCGGTAAGGAAAAGTAGGGGAACGGGAAAAAGGCCGAGAGAGGACAGATTAGCGTGGGCCAGCGAACGCGCGTGAGGTGTTTTCTCTGTTTCCCCGATTGTTTACGTTTGCTTTGGTACGAGAATTTTTGTTGGAGTGATTGGGTGATCCACCGATAACGTGGATATCGGTGACCCCTGGAGGGAGTTAATTCGACGTCGCGGTACAGTGTTGATGCTGTGACCCGGCTCCTGAACCAGAGGACAAGGTTGAGCCAAGGCCAGCCCCGATGACCTTGACCTTCGAACACAGCCAGTAGGGACGCCTATTGGCCTCTGCACACTAACAGCGACTAGTTTCCGCCTATTCAAGGCACCGGTGCGGAGCGACCCCCTGCATCGCTGTAAGTACCTGCCAACAGGCATTTTATTGTAAAGGGCAGCGGCCCTAGATTAGCCCGCGTAGGTCTGCCCGGTTTGCGTGTTTGCGCTCGACGTGCGAGAACACACACATACACCCGCGAGTACGATTTGTATTTATTTTTTATAATTGAATATATTTTATTATACTATATTCCTCGCGAGTGATTAATCTGAGTGCACCCGATCCCCTTTGTATCGTGCTAAAGCCGTCGCGAGAGGCAACGACGCCCAAGGTCGCCGCGACACTTCTCTCCTGCGGTGTCTCGAAGAGCGAGACCCGCGTATAAAGTTTTATTTGAGGTTTTGCCGAGGGTACCCGGGCAACACAGGCCCGGTTGAGGTTGCGAATTCCGCCTCGCTACTCCACATCGGCTGCACACAGTAATATTGGCACTCGACGTGGGGCGTCATCGCCTCTCGCGACGGCTTTAGAACGATACAAAGGGGATCGGGTGCACTCAGAATAATCACTCGTTGAATAAGGTATTTGCTGTGGGTCGCAAGTCGACAAAGGGAGCCAGCTGTACTTTCACCAGTCGCTGTGTTTGTGACAACCTATCTGTCCGTAGCACGACGAGGCAACATGACCGATATGTACAGGATGAAAATAGAGGGGGCTTTTAAGTCGGAGATGAATGTGATCCTTACCTTAAACGATGCATTAATTAGACTAACTTATGATTTATTCGGTCACTACATAAATGCCGAAAAGGCTGAGGCTGTGCTCAACAGGGGGTTAGGAGATCTACCGACACATTAGATTTAACTTGAAACACTTTTTACAAATTTTTTCTTGAATACTACACAAATAAAAGAAGAAAAATAGAACTACCTATTTCAGATTCAACGTACATAAAATATTTCAACCATAATATTAATTTTACCTTTTTAAAATCTCGCAAAGATGTAAACAATTTCTGCTTTAAAAGTCGAAAAAAAATTTAAATTTGTCAAATGTAAAGAAACATAATTCAAGGGTGGCCCACAAATTTGAAAATAGTAACTGTGGAAGAAAATAAATATTTTTAAAAAAAATCAGAGCTCGCTGTTAAGGAAGCTTATTTAGTAAGGGGTTACCAAAAAGTAATATTAGCGTCACATCAAAAAGAATCCATGCTGATATTATAAGGCCATTTTTTAAACGTATGTTTTTTATAGTTATCGCTGCACACTCGAAATAGCTGGAGACTATTGATTTCGGTACTCATACAAGTGCAGAAAAAATGATAAGTAAAAAGAGACATTTTTGATATGGGGTTTGTAACTACAGTTGGTTATAGATAATAAAATTCTTGAGCATGCTTTTTGATCATTTTTAAAAAAATTTATTAATTCAACATGATTCTTCACCACTATATCATCCGGCTACTTATGGTGTGGCAGAAAATTTAGTAGAAATTTTTATAAATAAAGTTACAAAAATTGCATTGTTAAAGGGAAAAAAGGATGTTTACTTTTTTACTCCATGACTTTTTTAAAACCAGATAGATCAGCGAGTACATGATTGACGGCTGAGAGTTATGAATTTAAAAGATCCATTTGTCCAATACTTGCACATTTTTCGTGAATTATTTTAAGTATACTTTACACTTTGAAGTGAAAGCATAAATGAGGTAAAAGAATTCAATTCGCTAAAGAGGTTCGATACAATATTTCAGCGGGGTGGCAAAGAGGTTAAGAGGTGTGGGAGGCTCATGGTATTACTGACAGAACGTAATACAGTTTGTTCCTACGACATAAATGCATTAGTTTATAAATCCAACCAAGTTTTAAATTCATTTAAAAAAATTCACTTTAAAAGTCATTTTAATAATACTATAAACTATACATTCGAAAAAAGGCTTTTTTAAAAGTAACTGTAATTGTTGGCTTATCAAGAACTATTGCACAATTTTTTTTCGTACTAACGGTGCAAAAATATATCAAACAAGATTTTTCCTAAAATTATTTTAATAATACTTTAATCAATAAATTTAAAAAAGTCTTTCTTAAAAATGACTTTGACTGTTGGCTTCCTTTTCGTACTGACCGTATCAAAATATATCAAACAAAATCTAAAGTTCATTTAGAACTCGATTGGCCACAGCAACTGTAAATATCATATTTAATATTTCGATGACTAATAAAGCAGTGGTTTTTTGGGACATTCTGATTGTCGTTAGAATGATTACTCACTATTATTTTCCTAAGCTCAAAAAAACTGCATTAACACTAACGTTTATTCCTACAATCTTAGAGATAAGTAGATTAGTCGAATGTAAAAGAACTAACTTAAAAGAATTTTACAGAAATCACTATCTTTATCATGTAATTCTAAAAATAAAATATTATTTGTTACTTTCCTTGACAAAAACAACAGTTTGCTGTTCCTCACCTGACACTAGCAGGAATTCAAAATCTTTGACGAGTTCAGAACTTATTAATTGAGGCTTAAGGACCTCATTTTTTTTTCCAGTCTTAAACTCTTTATCCGAGTCAGTCCCCCAAGTATACATTTTTCCTAGAAAAACGTTATACATATAATAATTACTAAACGTATTATTACTTATAAAACTATTATTTATCAAAAGTTGAGAATACTTACCAGTTTTTGTTACAGCAATGGATTGTGCAGTTCCAACCGCAACATCCATGCATTTGGTGCCACGGATTGTGGGTACATGCACAACCTCTGTAGCATCTTCTTTCACAGTACCAAGTCCTAATACTGTGTGCATATTTTTTCCCAGTATGTAAACTTCTCTCTTTTCTGCAAAGTGTATATTATGGCGTTGTGGAGGAGTAATTTTAGCCCACTTGTAACCACTCAAAGTGTTTACAACTTGAGGCCAAAAAATCCTACCACCCTTTCTAAGCCCTGCAATAAAAAGCGAAATAATAAATTAAAATAAAACTTCAATTTTCTTTCGAAAAAGTACCAAATATTATCCTTACCAAGTTGACCATAGTAGTTGTTCCCAAATACAAACACATTGCCGTGAATGTCTTCAGCATAAGACGACTCCCTTCCAGCCCAAATTTTTTTTATTAGAGAATTTTTTTTCATTTTAATTTGAACTGGGGTAGGAACCAGCAGGGAATTTTTTCCTCGGCTACTGTTCCTACCTGTTTTTTTTTCTGGAAGTCGTCCCAGCTGCCCCTGCTCTGCACAACCAAGAGTGAACATTGTTCCTGTATTGTCTAGTAATATAATGTGGTCGGCTCCTGACATTATTTGTGTGAATCTTTTGCCTGGTTCAAGATTCACTGGACTTATTTCTTGTTTGCCTGTTATCAAGCCAAGAAGCCCATGTGAATCCTAAGAAATTATATAATTTTAATGAATCACGAGTACAATAATACTTGTTAAATATCCGTCGATTCAAAACAAGTTATTTAAGTTATAACGATAAGAAACCCATTACTTACTTGAAAAGATCCCCAACAGTACACTCGACCATCCTTCAGCAGGGCACAGCTGTGTGTGTCTCCAGCAGTGACTTGAATAGCCGGTGCCGGTAGGTGTACAAATCCAGGCACCGTCACTCCATATTCAGAAACTTCCCTACCTAGGGCTCCTTCATTATTAGAGCCAAAGGTAAGGACACTTCCTTCGTCACTGAGGCACACAACATGCCGGCGACCTTGTGACATGGACACGATGTTAATGATGGTGGGATTTTGTCCACTCACACTCTCTTTCCAATCAGGGTGTGCTTTATTGCCTTGACTATACGTTAGGACGTAACCATTGGTCTCTACCTGGTCCATGATTTTGTGACATCTAGGATCTGAAATACATATACGTGGCATTTATTAGGCAGTTAACTGATGAACTTTAGTTATGACGGCTCATTTTGACAGACCACTGTAAGTGTAGTTATACAAAATATCAATTTCGAAGTAGAAGCTAATATTACATAGAACGTAATTTATCGTTATTATGTTTCGTGTATGGATAATTTTAATAATACCATCGTCATCAATTATTTTAGAAAATAAATGTAAATGAAAACTAGTAATAACAAACAACAATATATAGTAACCAATAGTGACGTGTAGATTGGATACTGTAGGGATAATGGTCATTTATTATCATGAAAACTATTTTATAAGAAACTAGTTACTAGTTAATTTTTCATTTGCCAAATATAGAGTAACAGGAACATAACCAAAACGTTTTTTAATAAGTCATCATTTCGTAGCTGTCAGTATGCCAAGACTCACACCCACGATGAACTATTATTGTCAGATGTTTATCACTGCATTTTTGCGTACACAATTTTATTCATTTTGTTAACTAAACCTAGTCAATGGACTAGAGTAAGTGTATGACAAAATAAACGTATAGAAATTTAATTGAAATCGTGAGTAATTAAAACAAATTATCACTACTCCTAATTAATTACAACTGTTATGAGCAATACGATTATCTTCCTTATAATCTATTTAAATTGTTATAAGTTATTGTTTGAAATAACTTTTTGGGATACCATCTTTAACAAAAAGTAAAAAAAATGGCAGTTTCCATACCTAGTGGTGAATGTCGCCAGGTCAAGCATAAAGCCCTGAGGACTCATTATGGTTGCCCTGGTTGAATGCACACCAGTACGAATCCTATTTTTCTACTAAGGGGCTGCAAAACGTCCAAATAATAAAAAAAAATTTTGAAACTAGAAAAAGCAACAACTGATAACAACTTATAGAAATAATGACTAAATTTTTATTTTCAGTTTTATTTCAATTTAATACTACGCAACTTTCATTATCTGTTATGGTACTTATCGTTAGTTATTAACTTAGATATTTTTTTCTTTTATTTTAATAAGAAGCTACGTCGAGGAAGAAAATACCTCCTTATACTTTAAAAAATCTAATACAAAAAATGTCAAGATAATACATACCGTCTTTTTTAATGATTTCCAAATTTTGTCCATAAATTTTCATTCGTTTTACGGGTACGTCAATATCATTTAGAAAATCTGAAGAATTTCGCTTCTTAGATGAATTTTGTTTCAATGACACTGTAAAACAAAAACGAAGTGAACGTAAGATCACTAAATCAGCTTTACATGGGTAAAGGATTAAAAATTTTTGAGTAAAATGCAAGAGATAACTATGGAGATTTCTATGAATGTGCTTCAATACTTTAAAAATTCAGCAGTTTATATAACGCTATAATTAAGTTATCACATTGGTACTTTTTTTATCAACTGTTGTGATTTCTGAATGTACATGAGTTATGACATTGGAAAAAACTTTTTTATCGAATGTTTACAAATGTGGTACATTTTATGCCATTTAGGGGCTGAAGATGACTTAAGGCTATCAGAGGCGCAATGGTCGTATGTCTTCGTCTAAATGATGAGCCTCATATTTTATAAAGAAGGTGCTAACTTGGGCACAATGAAAAATTATTTACTGCTTTCGAAAACATACTCACAAAATAAAATACTTACTATAATGCTTAGAGATTACTAGTGTCCGTCTAGGAGGTTTTACCGGTTCATCAGGTATGATAAGATTATCTTGTAAATTTGAAGATTCTCTTTCATTACATGACTTTGGTGTCTGTACCTCTGTAGAGCAAAAACAAAGTAACTGTAGGTAAATAAAATTACTTTTAGATATCGAATATAATCTTTTTCTATTAAGCATTTTTTATAAATTTTTTTCAGATATGGAAGATTTTGGTCATTTGGAGCTAAACACGACTTTAATGATAGATAGACGAGAATTTTATACATTGATAAACAGCTAACGAGCATCATAATTTTTATAGAGGGTCTATTCGCTATGCACTTATGGCAGATGGCGTCATCAAGAGAGACAAATTGTCGCTCGATAAGATCGCCATGATGCACGGAGCGTTGTAGACAATTTTCTTACTAAATTAATTGAAAGTTACCAAGTGTGAATTGACCAAATAAATCAGTAGTTAAAGTTTTTATTATTTACTGTACAGTAATAAATTTTGTTTGGTGTTATCATTTATACTACAGGGTAAAGAAAAATAAAAACATGGACAACGACTTCAATAACACAACATCTATAAGTGCATGCTTGTACTTGTATGCAACTAGAAAAATACAAGTACTGCTTACATATATCTATTTGTCACGGCAAAGTGTTCAATAAATATAAATACTTATGACAGGTTGAGTTTATTTTTTCACATACAACTCATTTAGAATAATGTTTTTTTAAATTTATTAAAAATTCTCGAAATAACTTCGTGAAATCTGGAGATATAAGTGTGGAACAATTCGACGGTTGGGTAAAAGATAGAGCCAACTCAGATAATTGGTGAAAAAGGAGCCAACTCGAAATTTGGGTTAAAGAAGCAGCCAACTCGGGAGTAATTTTTTTTTTATGAAGTTTTGTCGTGGTAGCACTGAAATTCACAATATAGGTATACCTATAGAAACGAACCAAGATTTTTCATTAACCCAATGGTTCAGAAAAATAATTTATGTTACTGTAGTAGAGCGTACTACACTTATTAAATTATGTACATTACAAGTCTGCTGCGATTAGACGTAATTCTATGATCAGACTATGGATGTAAATCATTTTAAATGTTCTTCCAAAAATTTTTAAATATTTTTTCATTTTCAAACGTCATATTAAATAGAAAAAAAACTTATGTTGGTTATAAAAATAATTTTTTTTGTGAACTGTAGTATAAACAGTTATTGTAATCTTTAATTTTTCACTACTTTTAATACACTAAATCTATGTCAGTGCGGCGCGTAAAATCGTATGTAAAGTAAATTGTACAATCTAGAGTAATTTTAATTTCTCTTACTTGCAATACTTTTAAAAAGTTCCACTTTTTATTAAGTGACGTAGATTTGAAATCAAAAATTTCTTTTATATAGGTATACCTACATTGGGAATTTTAGTGTTACCACAACAAAACTTCATAAAAAAAAAAATTACTCCCGAGTTGGCTGCTTCTTCAACCGGAACCTGAGTTGGCTCCTTTTCAAGCCAAATCTGAGTTGACTGCTTTTTCAGGCCAGATTTTGAGTTGGCTCCTTTTTCACCAATTATTTGAGTTGGCTCTGTCTTTAACCCAACCGTCGAATTACTTTCACTCGGTAGCACCACCTAAAATAAGCACATAGCGAATGTAGAGTGCTGTTTTGAACCCGTAAGACTACTTTGCGCCTTGAAGCAGAAAAACACTTTGAATCTAAGGAGCTAGAACAGCTGATTTCGGACCATGATGCCATGCTTCAAATTCTTAGACTACTAATTTTTATAAATGACTATAGAATTCATAGGACTTTTTTTGTTCTAATCTCACTTATTAAAAAACTAGTAAAAGTAAGTTTAAGGACGTTCGGTAGAGATAGAACCCTGTAATGAATCTTTTTGAAATTTCAACCAGATGTTCTTATTGTTGTAACAATGAAGCTGTTAAAATTTCAAGAGGTTCGTCTATTTCGTTTCCGAGATATTGAATTTCAAAGCTTAGTCATTTCAACACGGTCGCTTATGCGGAAACTTATAAAAACTCTGTTTTAAAAAAATTGGCGTGATGAATGTCTCCAATTTTTTTATGTGTCACAGATAATGTTATTAAACAGATGTACACAAAGTTTAGCGATGATCGTCTCATTAGTTTACGAATAAAAAAATTGAATAATAGTTCGACAAAAACGCAACGGCAACGTCGCAAGAAGCGGAAAATTCAAAATGTTCTAGGACGTACATTTCAGTAAATATTTGAATATTATGGTTGATATTTATGTATTTCTGTATAAAACATAAGCTTATATACATGTGTGTGAGTGTATATATATAGGTTCTACCCTTACCCATAACAAAACAATGTATTATAATAACACATATTTATTTTTCTTGATGAAATTTTTAATTTGTAATTTTTATACAATACAATTTTTTTACACAAGATAACAAAATCACATCCTTGTCGTAATTGCAGAGACTGGAGTCTGTCTTAATTATTTAATATGTCACTTTCAATGAGACTTTTCAAGGCACAAAAAAATTCAAGAATTTAATTTACATTAGCTTCTTTTTTGATAGAAGGATTTTGTTCATTTAATAAAAACGATCTTAAACTAGCGTCACCTT
The DNA here is from genome assembly GCF_000648655.2 of Copidosoma floridanum. The sequence goes on from NW_019379827.1 coordinate 195,096, forward strand.
CCATCAATTTATTAACAATTACGTAAAAATTTACTTTATTTTGACTAAGATTTTCTATAACTGATTCTGTAATGATAGACGACATGGTGGAAAAGGTAGTTAAATATATTTTTTCATCAGCGATTTTTTTAATCTTCGTAAGCACATCATTTTTAATTATTTACTCATGTTTATTACATTGTTATAATAAATAAAAATCAAAAACTTACATTTTTAGCACTAATACATTACAAATATATATACCACCTGATGTGTGTATATATGTGTGTACATGAACACTCACACATTAGAGACCCATGTGGCGATGCCAAGTCTTCACTCATCACTACTTTCCCCTTGCCCTGCAATTGGTTCCCCCCCGCTATTTCTACCGAACGTCCTTAGGAAGATTTTTTAGTATCGACCGATGGTCACTACCAAAAAGCCTTCTTTTACTAACAAGGGCATAGCTAACATTTAAAGTAAACTATTAAACTGTGGTTCCTTAGCTTTAACAGAAGATTTTTTAATATGTTCAAGAACATGTGATGAAAGTACTTACTGTAATATCTAGCGATAACCATTTTCAGTTCAGAAGTTTTTGCATGTTTACCAGGTATGACTTGATTATCTTGTAGATCTGAAGTGGCGCTTTTGTTGAATGGCTTTCGTACCAGTACCTCTATAGAGCGGAAACGAAGTAAACATACGTCAAATAAAATATTTAAAAAAAATAGGATGTGAGAAATGTACATTTTTTAAGAACATGATACATGTAGAAAAAGTGGTTAGCCATCATAACAACTCATCATTTTACGCAAAGCAGTGATGACGGAACTACTTTGAGATTTTTTCCTGTTGGGAGTTGTGATTACTGAGTACATTCATAAATTTTGTCACCAGAAAAATAGTATACATCGTATCATGAGAAAAACAGTGGTATTCAAATCATGGAAGCAATTTGTGCCCAAAGCGCGACCGTCATTTTTCTTTCTGAGGGCCTAACGTCGTACTTTGTGCCTGTGGGCATACTTTGTGCGCTAGGGCAACCAAGTACTTTTCATCCATAGTAAAAAAGTATGAAATTTTTTTTTTTTTACTAGTCACTTGATAGAATAAATAAGTGCTACATTATTTGAAGAGTAAACATTCCATTAACTGCTTTTTGGTAAGGTATTTTTGTATTTTCTGCAAGACAGTTGCTTTCTACACCGAAGGTGTGGGTGGCAAACACTCAAAAAATAGCAAAATGCTTTTGTACAAGCAGTAAATGACATTGTACAAGCACAAGAAATGTGGCACTGGATTCGCTGAATGTAAGGCAAAAAAATAGTTTTAGTGGGGGTTTGGAAAAATATTTCTTACTAATTTTTGTACCTATGGCGGGTTTTGGTCATTTGGAGACAAAGTACGACTTTGATGATAGATAGGCGCAAATGTTATACATTGATGGCTAACTAACGAGTACCGTTCACCCAACGTAGGGTCTTTAAGCCTCTAAAAAAAGCTGTTTTATACCTCTGTGACTAGTTTATACCTTAAAGTGAAAAAACACTTTAACTTCAAAGGGCTGGAATAGTAGATTATGTATTTTGATTAAGTACATAAATATTTCATTTTAAAAACAACTGTCGAAATTCTCAGTCTTTTTTTTTTGTTTTTTCTTCTAACCTAACTTCTTGAAAAACTAGAAAAGACAGCTTCCAGAAGATTCTTAAGTATCAACCGATATTCAATAGTAAAAAGCGTTATGTTTTATTACTAAGGACATAGCAAACATTTAATGTAGACCATTAAACTGTGTCTACGTGGCATCAACAGAGGCTTTTTTAATATGTTCAAAAACATGTGATGGAAGTACTTACTGTAATATCTAGCGATAACCATTTTCAGTTCAGAAGTTTTTGCATGTTTACCAGGTATGACTTGATTATCTTGTGGATCTGAAGTGGCGCTTTTGTTGGATGGCTTTCGTGCCAGTACCTCTGTAAAGCGGTAACAAAGTAAACAGAAATCAATATAAAGATTCTTTGAAAAATAAGGTGCCAGGAAAAACAAACAATAATTGCACATATAATTAATGTAGAGGTAAATCTAAAAAAAAGTGGTACTCCATCTCTATAACACTTAATTTAACCTAACGCAATAAGTACAAAATTGCTGTGTGAACTTTTTCATTAAGTATTGTTATTTTCAAGTATATTCATGAATTTTTACACTAGGGAAAATTTTTTTTTTTAATTGTGTTTGAGGTATTGTCAAGTTTTGGTCACTTGTAGACAAAGTGCCGTTGTAACCCATGAAACCATCTTGCGCCCCAGAGTGAGAAATCACAGAAGTCACTTTGAAACTAGAGGGCTGGAATAGTTATTTTTGTCCCTGATGGCACATCTTAACTGCGCACAAAATGCCTTAAGTTGTAATTAATCAATGGTATATCTTAAGCACAAGGCATTGTGCCCTCAAGTTACTTTGTTTTCAGGAATATTTATTTTACATTACAATGTCAAAGTAATGTTTGCAATTTATCTAAATCTAATACTGAAAATTTTAAAAAATATTCTCTTGTTTTCGATGCATAAGAGCGTTTTCTATACCATCTATCTGCAATTTACATGGCTACTAAGCACATATTAGTTTCTTGTAAGAACGTTTGCTTACCTCTTTAAAGTTATCAAACTATAATGAAGTAAAGAGACGGATTTATTATAAATGTATAGATATATGTCTTGAACTTTTAAGGACTGTTGAGAGCACAACTTCGAAGAGTCACCTTGTGCTGTAGACGCATGAACATAATTTTCACCTTAGCCTGCAGAGCATTTTCATGGTTGTTTAACAGCACTTTGAGCCTTCGAATATAAAATATTATTTACAATTTCGGTACCACGGTGCTATTATACATAAAAATTCAAATATTTCGTCTACATGGCACAAAGTATGATATTTCTATTAGTGACTGTTAATAAATAAAAAGCACAAAACCGTGTGCTAAAAGAAACAAGAAACAGATTCTGGTATTTTTTCATGTATTCTCTACAGTACACATTTCACAATAGTTGTTCAAATGATGAAAATAAGAAATTGGAGGTAATAGGCTACAGAATCGCGAGCCTAAATCTTCCAACAACACTTGATACATAGCCATGCAAGCTCGAGGTCAAAAACCTTGAGTATTCGTGACTGAGCACCTTAATTTCAATATTGTGTAGCTATATGAAAAAGCAGTAGTGGTGTGCAATACATGTACAATATATAGAGGCAATGTAATCAAAAAAGTGTACAAAAAACTACGAACCATTTTTTGCTCGTTTCAGGGGTGTGTTATGATCATCATGTGACTGTAGCGATTTTCGTTTATTAGTTGTTTTTGGTTTCCATGCAGGTGTCACTGTCAAAAAAAAACAAAGTCAACATTGATTAGTTAAAATACACCAGAATAAAAAAGATGGCAGAAACTGTAAATACTGTAAATGCACGTGGTAAGTAAAGGGGTAGTCTTATATCTAAAGTGCACAATGCACTCAGAGTATCGTTTTCTATCATTTTAAGTAATGCAACGATTAAATCATCACTTTCAGATATTTTTTTGGCCATTAGAATTTCTTTATCTGATCATCAGGTTTGATACTAGAGAGAAATATCTTTCACGAATTTTTACTGGTATGATGTGTTTGCAACAGCAACTGTACTATTTCCGATTTTTCTTTATGACATTTTTTGAACAATTTTACATGTAAAGAAACGTTGATAAAAAATATAACTAAAGATTTGCCAGTGGGATCGACGTATTCTTTTCAAAATATTCATAAATCAATTTGACAGACCAGTGAGCATATAACATTAAAAACCTCAATCAATTGTTATTATAGTTAACTAATGCAAGCGCTTCCTGAGATAATTTGAATTTGAACTGGTTATTTAACCTCAGGCCAATATATTTCCACTAATTTTTTGGCGTTTTCTTATTATTTTTTTTTAGTATTACTGTGATAAACAATAGTTTGAACTTTATTTTTAAGTAAAATACTTTTATTATATTACCATTTTAAAATTAATCTTATTCAGTTCATACAGTTTGCATGAAATTATTAGGTAAAAAAAAATGAAAAATGTTGGTAAACGATAGATTTTCAAATATTTTTGAATAAAAGGAAAAAAGTGTTCATAGTTCTAAATTTAATTATTTATTAAAAAGAAAAATTTAGACCATACAATACAGATGTACAACTTTTTTTTTATATTATAGGACGTCCGGTTTTTTTAATAAAGGCACTACTTTGGGCACTTAGCACTTGGGAAAGGGACAAGAAAGGGATGGGAGGCCTTCCATTAAAGGAGGGGGGGTTGGAGAAAATTAGACAATTTTGCCGCAAGAAGGTCGCTGTTTGCTGTAACCCTCTTCGAGGAGCATTGCGTGGTAAAAAAGGACATGTGAAAATTCACAGAGGTACTTGCCCGGAAACTCGCACTGGCTGGGAAACGAACCATGGTCTCCCACTTGCCAATCCACGACCTAGCCGACTGAGCTACCGCGCGCTCAGATACATAACTATTTACATTCCCACAGATATTTAGTAACACCTATTAGAACTATTATTTGTAGTATTTCAAACATCTGTAAGATATATTTGAAATTATGTTAAGATGTCAAACGTATTGTTAATTATATAAGACTTTATTCTCTAGATTCGTCAGATTTTTAACTGATGGGAAGATAGCTAGTGATTCGAATTTATCTTTTTGCAATATTGCAAAATCTTAAGAATATCTCCTACTAGAATTGTCACTTTTTAATAGAAATAAATTTGTTTATAAATTGTATTTACCGATGTTAGAAAAAAAATTGTGTGATTAAATCAATTGACTGTAGTAAACTTCAAATGTTATCAAAAGTACATAAAAAATTATTGTGTACAGATTGAATAATGCCCGTTGGGTATGCCCTCTGTAGGAAAAATAGGGTTCACACCTGCTGCGCACCCAACCAGGGCAAGCACAAGAAGTCCCTCGGGCCTGGTGCTTGCCCTGGCAAGATGCGCCATCAGGTACGAAAACTACCATTCTTCGGAGGTGAAAAGAAATTATTTATTCAAAGTTTTATATGATACGCGAAATTTTTCATACAAGACACTATTTTATACTTATTAAAAATGCATAACTACTAACCGATATAAGGTACAAAAGCTAAGACGTTAAGTAAGCGCACTCCTTCTTTAATCTAACGATTTTTTCTATTGTGTAATGTCAGAAGACCTTTTTGTGTGACTTTTGTAGGAAATAAAAAAAAAATCTCTTCACTGTACCCTTGCCTTTTTAAAACACTTTGCCGAATTTATGGTTCTATTTACTAAGTCGCTTATTATGAGCCTAGGAGTAGTGATAGTGTAAGTTTGGGGCCTGATCGTAATATTACACGATTAATTTTGGTACATGCTTATCGTCTCTTGTTTACTAATAACAAGTGCACAAAAGGTACTCCAACTTTTTTTGTCCTCCAGTTAACACAAACGTGCCTAGTATCTCCAACCCGAACAGAAATCATGTTGGGAAAATCGAGAGGTCCTCTAGAGGATACCTAAATAGCCAATGGAGAACGTACTGAGGCAAAGTAACGCGGCATCCTCTTTAGGTATCCTAAATAACTGTGTATCTAACCAAACTTGAAGAGTTTCTTAGAGTTAAAAAAAAAATATATATATNATAACTGTGTACCTAACCAAACTTCAGTAGTCTCTAGAGTTAAAAAATATATATAAATTCAATGTGAGAGAGTGAGACAGAATGATAATGAAATACACTATTATACCTACAGGTGTTTTATTATAAAATAAAAAATAGATTGGTGCAAAAAATGTATACTTGTTTAATAGTACATTACGCCACTAGAGCTCAAAGTGGCACTTCGCACGGGTGACCAAAGTAGTCAAAGGGTGCAAAGCGCGCACAAGGATGCAAAGGCCTGCGCTCGAGTCGCGTATATTATTTTTCTCCTTAAAGGCGCAAAGTAAGATGAATACAATAATAATATCGGGTCATTGTTAAATTATCAAGTTCTTTATGTTATATTTTATTCCTACCTCAGGCGTTTTTCAAAAAAAGACGAAGTAACGGACTGATGAATAGAAAGTTAATGAGGAAAAAAAAGGATCTTGCTGTCAATTGCCATCCCTGTAGCATCGGCATCGCTACTTTCGCGCGTCTACATTACCTACAATACCTATACAGCTGTTTGGTAATTTATACGCATGCGAGAGAAAAAACGTATGAAGCACACATACACACACACGCACATACATACATATATGTATATACACATTCGCGTATACATAATGCACACGACAGTCGTACAGTGCATCTGCAATCTGCATGACCCAATACATCGTCCATACGTGCCTGTGTGCAAACCTATATCATACCCATATAGGTAGATGCAATTAAGTGTACGAGGACGAGGACTGTATGCCAATTTAGAGTAAGTGTACAGGTATACGTGAACGTATATACGTATCCTATATATCCACGCGTTTATATTCTTGTAGTTTGAAGTAGTTGCGCAACAAAGGTTGTGCAGGGTCCAGGGGCGGCAGCCCCGGTGGTGGTACACGGGCGAAGCCCTCACTGGGGGGGTACGCTCTGCCAAGCATCGGAGACTGTCAATCATTTAAAAAAATTTCTGCGTTTCTCCAAATACTATGTTTCTATTATCTAACCCTTAAGCTGCCCTCATGTATACGTAGCAGCTAAAGAAAAATTTGAAGTGCTGGTATAAAGAACAGAGTATATTAAGAACGATACGTGGGATCCAGGGACTGAAGTCTCTCTTACTCCTCACCAGCTCTTCCCTCCGCCAAGCAACGATCGGATCGATCAATAAAACATCCAAATCCAGGGGCTTCGCCCCTCTCACTGCCCCGCGTATAAATTGAATAAAAATTAGCTATTTAAAGCTTACACACTATAATTTAAAAAATTTTGACAGCGGGCGGGAATGAACTTTGCGTCTGAAAAAATTATGACATTAATAATATATGAGAAATTTACTGAAATTTCAATTACTTTGCACCCTCGCGTACTCAAAGTACTTTGCACCCTAGCGTGCCCAAAGTACTTTGCGCACTGGAAGTGGAAAAGTTCTTCTTTGAGCCCATGACACAGCTACGGAAAGTACTTTGGGCACTCACTTTGCGCCCGAAAGGGAGAAATAGTAGTTTTCCTACGAGTTTGAAGAGTCTCTGTTTGCGAACCGAGACGTTTGCGGCCCGAGCCGAAGGCGAGGGACGTAACGAGGTTCGTAAAGGAGAGTTTTTGAACGAGTTCCAGAAAACTGCTTTTTCGCCCGAGGAAGTAACAGCCTCCCAAAACCACCCGAGGGCGGAAAATAACTTTTACGTGATGTTTAATAATTTAAAAATGTTAAAGATGGCATTAAAATTAATGCTCTTTTCGTGCATTAAATTTAAGAATCGTGCACTGAATTCTGTTTTACGTAACATGTACCAAAAAAATAATGAAGAACACGATAATTTTAAAGATACACAATATTTTCTCTTAATGCGCTCACTTAAAATATTAGTTTTTTGTTCAAACCGTTTTGGAGTATATAGTTCATGAAAAGTCAATGCAGTTAAATAAAAATTAGGGTCCACAAATAGTTTTGCATCAATGCATGCGAGAAAAAATTGTTGTATTTGTAACATAATTTTCAAGCAGTACAGCATTTCGTTTTAATGCGAGTACTGAAAAGATAAATGTTTTATTTAAATCGTTTTGCAATACAAGTTCATCAATTTCCCTGCTACTGCAGTAATATTATATAAGAAAGATTATTTAACTTAAATGCATGGTACTGTGAATAAGTGTACTTTTACATTATTTTCAAGAAATGTAGCAATTAATTGTATTGTGCGTACTTCAAAAATCAATTATTTACTTAACGCTTTTTCGAGTACAAGTTCAATAATTGTTGCGCGGTTGCATGAAAATTACAATACGCATGTGAAAATAAATTAGTGCATTTGGAACATAATTTCCAAACTATGCAGTAAGTATTTTCTATCGAATACGCATAATCGAATAATCAATCTTTTACTTAGATACTTTTGTAGTAAGAGTTCAATTATTTTCTCACTCTTGTATAAAAATTAGTACACTAATCGCCGGTTGAGTGGAAGAAGGTGCTATATCAACTTTGACAGAGGTAATATTTTGACTTTAACTCGATTTTTATTTTAATTTTGATAAGAGTAACGTCTTAACTACTTATTTAAAAATGATTCTTGTATTTATTATTTTACTTTTAAAACAGTACGATAAACCAACGCCAAAAAAATACAGATAATCAATCGTTTGCACGTGTTCATCGCTTGACAATTGGTTATGATGTTCAAACTGATGATGCACACGACAAAGCGAGCGCCTCTCTATATAACCTATTCTAAAAGTATATATACATCGAAGATTGTTTAGCTTTGATTTGTTACAATGATGATGCAAATAATCAAAAAAACCTTTTTCTTTGTAAACCACATAAAGGTTATTTTTTGCAAGCAGAGTTTTATTTGATTAAACTTATAATACAAAATTTAATCAAGCCTCCACCCATTTAATCCAAACAGCAGCACATTATTGTACCCTAGTATTTCAATACGTATTTATAATTACACAACGTATAAATATGTTTGTATACCGATTCATGGCACTACTTTGTTTATCATATAATTCTTAACAAAAATTAAATATGAAAAAAATATTATGGATCTCTACTGATTATGTGATTACTTAATTATAATGAGAGTTGCGGTTGGTTTGAGTTTTGGACAACCCTCAGGACTCAGTTCATGGTGTACTGGCTATTGGCTAAAATTTTTCGTCTGCCGTGACGTGCCACGTGATATCACCCTAAGAGTTATGATCGTTGCAGCAAGTCTCTTTCTTGTACCTTCATCTTTCATTCGCACCGTCCGGTCGAAAGTGTCGGAATTACGTAGCCTGTTCATTGTCGATGCTTGTCACATGAAAAAGATCTCGTGAAAGCCTATGCTGTAAAGCTGAGAAAAAATTTGTACCTACTTCTAGTGAAAATCATCTTCTAGGCGGATCTAATTTATTCACAGGTAAAACATTTAATATTTATTATTTTTCCTTTATAACTGCTGTACGCTTGCTTGAACATCACGAATCGCGAATTTCATTTTGTTTAAATAGAGGTTACAAAAAAATTTTGGCCACGTGTCGTTAACAAATTGAAATCTTAATTTTCTCAGATCCAACTTTGACACGGTAAATTTCCAGGTTGTTCTTTTTCTGTACTATTTTGGAAATCCAACAACAATCAAACTTCGAATAATTAACACGTTTCGCCAATCGTAAGTTTAAGCTAAATATATTTGTATTGTGCGATTCCCAAACTTAAGTGTTACGTAAGGAAAATATTGTTAAGGAGGTGCGTTTTTTTTCAGTGGTTTATCATATGGCTTACGATGTGAGACTCCCATAGATGAGGATACATTTTTTCATATCGCAATGACCTCCATATAACAAAGTAAGTTTCTTATGTATACATTTACTAGTGGGGCTTACGCCCTATTACGCGCACTGCGCGCCAACCCCCCAACTTTTGAATATTTGATGAGAAATACATTTTTACAATTTTAGTATCAAACTCGGGATTACCAGAAATATTTGATCATTGTGTTTACCCTACGGAAGTACCAGACACATATCCTACAGAAACGATTTTAAATAAGCTTTTGCATTTCATAGATCCAATGGTTTTTCCCCTATTTTTTTCTTCAGGAGATTTAGGGTGGAGTACAGGTTACTTCAAAAGTCATTCTACATCAAACAAAAAACTTTCTATGTTGCAATATTACGCAAATAGACTGTCCTACAGACCAGATGATGAAAATTTTAGTCCCTTATTATACGGAGGAAGGTTAACTCAACAATTTTTTATACATTCATACATTATGATTGAGCATAATCGTTTAAAATATTTGAGATACAATCAAAAAAATTTAAGAATAGAATGTTANTAATCGCTTAAAATATTTGAGATACAATCAAAAAAATTTAATATTATGAAAAAATGCGGTAGACCAGACTTATTTATTACAGTGACATGTAATACTAAATGGAAAGAATTGAAGCTTTTATTATCTAAATTTCCAAAAAATACAACACCAAATGATATTCCAAATATTAAAGTTCAGTTATTCCACACAAAATCACAATCAATTTTAGATGACATTATTAAAAAAAATCTTCTTGGTAAAGTATTAGCATACGTTTATACTGTTGAATTTTCAAAAACGTGGTTTACTACATGCACACTTATTAATAACATTATATCCTGATGAAAAAATCATAACACCTTAACAAATTGATAAATTTATTTCAGCTGAAATTCCTTCGAATAATATAACACTTACAAAGTGAGTGATTAAACACATGTTTTATGGCCATCATACAGATAAAAGTCCATGTATAAATAATTCTCACAAAAAGTGTAAAAAAAATTTTCCAAAAACTTTTCCAAACCAAACTACATTTAAAAATAACGGTTACCCGCAATATTCGAGAAGAAATAATATTTCTGAAAAACATATTTACAAATGTCTGAACATAAATAAGACTTATGTTGAAAATTCAATGGTTGTTCCATAGAATAAATTTTTGTTAATGAAGAATAAATGTAATTTAAACGTTAAATATTGAGCATCAATACAAAGCATGAAATATATTTATAACTACATACATAAAGGTAGGGACAGAGCATACATTAAAATAGGAAAATCAAACGAACTAAATAAAGAAATAGTAGATAAAATTAGTATAATAGTTACGTAGATACTAGATATGTAAGTCCAATGAAAGCAGCTTGGAGACTTCAAGAATATCCAATTTTTAGTAAAAGTCATACAGTTGTAAATCTAGCTGTTTATCTTGAAAATAAACAAAAACTCATATTTAAAGAAAATAATATCAAAAATGTAATAAAAAATTATCAAACACCCCTACAGCTTGGTTTGAATGAAACAAAGTAGATGATTTTGCAAAATCACTAAAATATGTTAACATTCCAGAACATTACATTTTTGACAATGAAGTTAAAATTTGGAAAAAAAGGAAAATTACACTAAAAAATATTGATATAGGTAGATTAAACATAGTATCTCCAAAAGATCATGAACGCTTTTTTTAAAACTTATTTTAAATAAATTACAAGGGGCTACATCGTTTGAAGACGTTAAAAAACATAATGGAATAACATAAAAATTTCAGGGATACTGCAATTGCAATTAGTTTAATAGAGCATGATTCTGAAATCGACAATATTTTTAAAGAAGCCATAACAATTATGTTTCCGTACCAGTTAAGACAATTTTTCGCTTGGTTTTTGATTTTAGAAAACATTCATGAAGATAAAGTATGGAATGAATATAAAAAATATTTTACGAAAGACTTCGATAATGATAATAATAATTGTGCTCTTCTACATATTAATCAAATTTCGGTATTGGAAGGTAAATCATGTGAGTCTCTTAGTTTACCGACACTAACCATTAGCAACTATATAAATAATTGCAATATTGAAGAAATATCTTTCAGTAAAAAAATGTTCGATATAATGCACACAAATTTAAATGAAGATCTAAAAAAAATTTTTAAAACTGTTTGTGAACAAGATGAAAAAGTTTATTTCATAGATGGTCCTGATGGATCCGGAAAAACCTGCTTATAAAAGACACTCATTTATTACTTTATTTCTAGAGGTAAAAATATTTTGTCAATGGCTTGAAAAGAAATTTCATCTGCGTTACTACCAAAAGGTATGATCAGTCATAGAACTTTTCATTTACCTCTAGACTTAGATAATATTGAAACTGTATTTTTAGAATTTGAAACTGAAAAACAAAATTAAGGAAAGTTGATTTAATAATATGGGATGAGGCTTCTATGATACCGAAAAAAGCTCTAGAAATCGTTGATAGAACGTTGAGAGACTTGTGTAATACAAAACTTTGCTTTGGTGATAAATTAATAGTATTAGGAGGAGATTTTCGACAAATCCTTCTAGTTATAAAAAACGGTAATAAAACTATAATAATAGAAGAAACTATTAAATCATCATTNAGGTACGACACACTATTCGTGAAATGTCGTTTATTTTGAAAGTAATCTTTTTTTTTTACAGGAAAATCACTGTTTAATGACACTGCCAAGTGCAGAGTGGTTATTAATCGTCAGTTCTCAATTGACAGCAAAGATGCCATCACTGGAATTTTCATAACATTTTTAAGCTATTACTATTTTGGATTCTGTTATCTTTCTGAAATCTCGAGTGCATTAGAATTCATACAAAGGTACTACTTTTGCATTTTTTAATGGTACTTTGCTCTGATAGTTTTAAATAATTATTTGTATTTTATTGTATTTTAAAATTATGTTCAAAATTAATCCTTCCACTGGTACCAAACGAGATCCTAAAGGAAAACAAAGAGCAGCGAATGATGATTCAAAAGTATTTACTTTAATTAAAAGTATTAAAGAATTTTCATCAGATTTTTTTATAAATTAAAACAGCCAAAATAATACAAGGCATATGTGACTATTATATAAACTAATGTAAATGTAAGCTTTTTATGATATCAAACATGTCATTATATTACATGTAAGTTCAACAAAATAAAAAAAAAATTTTACTGTACGACTACGTGTAATCATTTAAACAATGAAGTGCTGAATGTTGTGTCATCTAAAAAACGTTTTTACTGCTAAATTGATTATCAGTAAAGCTCTAATGCTGTCATTGTAAGAGGCTGACAATACAATGTAATATATATTACCACTTGTTTTACTTAGTGCATATTAAATTCAGTGCACGTGCAGTATTTTGTTTTGATTTTGTTGTATGTGTTCTGATTCATGACATCTTAATTATCAGTACCAAAAATAAATGATTTTGATACAGATACATGTCTTATGCACACGCAACATATAATACACGCTCTGGGATTAGTTTTCGGTGCTGTAGCATTGATTTTTATGTATTGCACCACGATTCTTAGCACTGGGAAAAAATGTTTTATAACTATCCTCGGAATCGCGATTGTAATGCATACGAGATAATTAGTTTACGGTGGTATATATTGCACTGGTTTTAATGAATTGCACCACGATTTTAAGCACCAAAAAAAACACTTTTTAGGCATAATTTGAAATTTTCTCCTTTGTATGCGAAAAGTAGTGCACGCGCTGAAACAGGTTATTAGTATTGTCGCATTCATTTTAATGTATTGTACCGCAATTTTTAGTACCACAAACAGATATTTTTCACACATGTTCTAAAAATTTTTCCTTTACACATTAAAAGTAATGCACGCAATGAAATGAGTTTTTAGTGTTTTCGCATGAATATTTATGTATTGTACTTTACTTTTCTACATCAATTCAGATTTTTTTTATGCATTTACTGCAATCTTGTGTTGTAGGTGTTAAATTTAATGCACGCACTGAAATTGGTGTTTAGTGTTATTTCATTGATTTTAATGCATTGTGTCCTACTTTTCCAATAACCAATGAAAATTTTTTTTCTCCATTTATTGGAATTTTTGCATTGCAGACGTTAAATTTAATACATGTGTTGAAATTGTTTTGAGCGTTGTTACATTAACTTTCAATGTATTTCCAACAAATTTCTTAAACAGAATGAAAAAATTTTACATTATAGGGATGAAAAAAGCTTCCAGTACATTTGCATTAAAATTAATGTAGAACCATCTAACAGTGTAAATTACGACTACTTTAACGCTGCAATTATAATCATTATTTAACAGAAATGTGTAGAGTGATAAAAAATGTAAACTTTTGGCATTATACTTAAGCTTATTGTGTATAATTTTAAGATATTGCATCTCAAACATCCTGACATTGCTTCTACTTTCAATACTTAATATATATACTTATATGTTAAATAGCTACATTAAGTATTAAAAGTATAAGCAATTTAATTACTTTTTGAGACGCAAAATATCTCATCTGATCAATAATTTACATATATACATACATAGATTGAATTTTTTTTCTTGTAAACAACTCATCAAAATACTCCATTTTATTTTCGAATAAGCTTGATAACAAGACGATTTGCTGAATAACTATAAAAATGAATAACTGACAATCTTAAACATTTTTTGAATAACAAAAGTTTCATGGGATTCTTATATTTATTTGTAAAAAAGGTCTCTTGCGATTTCTGGTTAGACCTTCAGTTTTTGAAAAAGAAACGAAGGTTTTTCTGTACTCAGATATGCTAACTGGTGACCGATTACATTAGCGACAATGTCCATATATATGTACCATATTCAAACTGAATAATGCTAAAAAAGTCATTTTATTATTGATAAACGTTGTTAATTTCAGTCGCTCAAAACAAGCAGATAAATCTTGACGAGCACGTTTGGAGCAGTGTCTCCAGTAGTGCTAGATTTATGTAACAAGAAAAAAAACATTAATTATACTCAATGGCGATCAGTTATACAAAAAGCCATTGAGTATATGCTTGAGGTACTTAATTATTGTACAAGAAAAACAGCAGGGGGATTGCTAAACTTATTTGCCAAAAGTTTTCCAATACTTTTAATGACGGAGCCAATATTGATCTGACTTGGGGCGTTGGTCACGAGTCCTTAAAATTGGAAATTTATAATGCTGCTCTGTAAAAACGAGGAAAAATTAAAAAAGCTGAGAAAGTAAAAAGATTAGTTAATACAAATAATGTGGACAGTGATGAGGAAGACATTAAAGACAGCAAGCGAAAAAAATGAAAATACAGTTGAATGAATACGGATGCGTTGAATATGCGCCTCCAATTCCTGAAAATGAAAGTAGTGAATCTCAAGAATCCAAAAGACTTGAATTAGTACTTGCATTCTAGTCGGGAACAGAAAATATAAATTTGCAGCAACTGTTTTTTGATACGTACCCTACTGTACGAGCTTTATTGAATGCACGTGATAGAGATTTAAACCAGATAATCAAAAATTGGCCATACCTAAAAACGCAAGACTACATTGAAAAACACTGTTCACATTTACTTAGTAAAGATGTAGCTGTCGTGTGGGAAGATTCGATGACTAAAAAAATGAAGCCCATAAAGTGTTATTTACAGTATAGAGATATAAAACCCGATCTAAAAAATGAAGTTAATGTAATCGTTGAAGAATGTAAGCTTGCTATGATAACTACAAAAGATAAAACCCCTAAAAAACTTGTCGTTTTAAGCTGCTATGCCATTACTTCAAAGAAATTGAATCACGAATCTAGAAAATTATTAATGTTAGTAAAATGCTAACAATAGTTTGAACTTAACTCATTAATACATTCTTCGTTCTGTTTTTAGGAAGAAGCTGATGAAAATGAGATCTGCGCATCGCTTAATGAACCTTACCCTCTGCTGATTATTCGAGGTACGACACACTATTCGTGAAATGTCGTTTATTTTGAAAGTAATCTTTTTTTTTTACAGGAAAATCACTGTTTAATGACACTGCCAAGTGCAGAGTGGTTATTAATCGTCAGTTCTCAATTGACAGCAAAGATGCCATCACTGGAATTTTCATAACATTTTTAAGCTATTACTATTTTGGATTCTGTTATCTTTCTGAAATCTCGAGTGCATTAGAATTCATACAAAGGTACTACTTTTGCATTTTTTAATGGTACTTTGCTCTGATAGTTTTAAATAATTATTTGTATTTTATTGTATTTTAAAATTATGTTCAAAATTAATCCTTCCACTGGTACCAAACGAGATCCTAAAGGAAAACAAAGAGCAGCGAATGATGATTCAAAAGTATTTACTTTAATTAAAAGTATTAAAGAATTTTCATCAGATTTTTTTATAAATTAAAACAGCCAAAATAATACAAGGCATATGTGACTATTATATAAACTAATGTAAATGTAAGCTTTTTATGATATCAAACATGTCATTATATTACATGTAAGTTCAACAAAATAAAAAAAAAATTTTACTGTACGACTACGTGTAATCATTTAAACAATGAAGTGCTGAATGTTGTGTCATCTAAAAAACGTTTTTACTGCTAAATTGATTATCAGTAAAGCTCTAATGCTGTCATTGTAAGAGGCTGACAATACAATGTAATATATATTACCACTTGTTTTACTTAGTGCATATTAAATTCAGTGCACGTGCAGTATTTTGTTTTGATTTTGTTGTATGTGTTCTGATTCATGACATCTTAATTATCAGTACCAAAAATAAATGATTTTGATACAGATACATGTCTTATGCACACGCAACATATAATACACGCTCTGGGATTAGTTTTCGGTGCTGTAGCATTGATTTTTATGTATTGCACCACGATTCTTAGCACTGGGAAAAAATGTTTTATAACTATCCTCGGAATCGCGATTGTAATGCATACGAGATAATTAGTTTACGGTGGTATATATTGCACTGGTTTTAATGAATTGCACCACGATTTTAAGCACCAAAAAAAACACTTTTTAGGCATAATTTGAAATTTTCTCCTTTGTATGCGAAAAGTAGTGCACGCGCTGAAACAGGTTATTAGTATTGTCGCATTCATTTTAATGTATTGTACCGCAATTTTTAGTACCACAAACAGATATTTTTCACACATGTTCTAAAAATTTTTCCTTTACACATTAAAAGTAATGCACGCAATGAAATGAGTTTTTAGTGTTTTCGCATGAATATTTATGTATTGTACTTTACTTTTCTACATCAATTCAGATTTTTTTTATGCATTTACTGCAATCTTGTGTTGTAGGTGTTAAATTTAATGCACGCACTGAAATTGGTGTTTAGTGTTATTTCATTGATTTTAATGCATTGTGTCCTACTTTTCCAATAACCAATGAAAATTTTTTTTCTCCATTTATTGGAATTTTTGCATTGCAGACGTTAAATTTAATACATGTGTTGAAATTGTTTTGAGCGTTGTTACATTAACTTTCAATGTATTTCCAACAAATTTCTTAAACAGAATGAAAAAATTTTACATTATAGGGATGAAAAAAGCTTCCAGTACATTTGCATTAAAATTAATGTAGAACCATCTAACAGTGTAAATTACGACTACTTTAACGCTGCAATTATAATCATTATTTAACAGAAATGTGTAGAGTGATAAAAAATGTAAACTTTTGGCATTATACTTAAGCTTATTGTGTATAATTTTAAGATATTGCATCTCAAACATCCTGACATTGCTTCTACTTTCAATACTTAATATATATACTTATATGTTAAATAGCTACATTAAGTATTAAAAGTATAAGCAATTTAATTACTTTTTGAGACGCAAAATATCTCATCTGATCAATAATTTACATATATACATACATAGATTGAATTTTTTTTCTTTTATTAAACGATTGTCATCATGATTTGTTTACTGAATCTAGCAGCTCTCTTGCTCTGACAGATTAACTCTATTTTTGTTCCTCGCCTTAATTAAATTCACGCATATATTTATTGACTGTAAAAATGCTTTAAGTTTGGTTATGTACACGGTTATTTAGGATACCTAAAGAGGACCAACTGTACGCCGCATTACTTTGCCTCAGTAGGTCCACTGTAGGATCTGTATAAAGATCCTCACGAACTAAGGAGTTATCCTCAATAGATTTATGTTCGGGAAGTATCAAAAAGGTTTGGAAAAAAGAGAAGGTACCGTCTTGAAGGTTCCGCCTACGAATCAAACGTAACATTCAAAAAGCTCCGCCAAATCGTATAAGCCGAATTTACTTCCTCCTAATATCTGCGCGTACCGTGCTGGTTCTTATTCCCAGTCAGTCAATCGCAAAGAATTTGGAGGCAAAATATTAAAATGAGTAATCGAAGCTTATTTACTAAAATTCGATCGGTCTATCATTTCTGCTAATACTTCGAAAAAAATAACACATAGTTAATGAAAATTAGTATATAATTGTATAGCGTGTAAACGTTAAATATAAGCAGAGGGCATTTCTGAATGTTCACAGCAGTTCCTTTATCCCAGCCACATTCTTACAACTTCCACAGCTTCACGATTAGGGTCATGGTTGTGAGGGAACTAATCGATGCACTTATAAACAGCTATGTTATAAGGGTCCATTATAGTTTCCATTGTAATTTGCGCTCTTCAGTCACCTTTGTCATGTCAATTCCAGTATAAACGATGGTTTGAAGCTGATATTTATAATATAGATATCCGTAGGTGCGTAGGAAGTTAACATTTCTTAATTTTACTAGCCTAATCATTGCTATTTCAAAAATTATCATTAAACAGAAATTTTGCAATAAACTTACGACATGTAAAACACAAACACAGTTACCCTATGACATACATTTTCAGTTCGTGAATATTTTTGGGACAACTTTTGGTTGAAAACAGTGGGTTTTAAGAAAAACGGCATTGAGAAACGTATTTTGAACGAAGCGTTCTCCTACCAATTTATCATTACTTTCATTGGCCCGAAGTGGTGTCCGACACATGAAGCTCATAATATATCTTATCTTACTAATATATAAAGCAGAAGCGCTATAACCGTTGTAATCGCTAACCACGAAAACTACTGAACCAATTTCGTTGAAATTTTGCACACTGATTCATGATACTTTCTAGATGGTTTAAGCATAGTTTTTATCTAAAAAAATTTAACAACAATAGCAATAAATAAGCTTAAATTTTTTCCAAAAATATGCCAGCTTTTCTCTTGAGTTCAGTCAAATCTACTAGGTGGCGTCGACATAAAATCGAAGCTACCTGCAACATAATTAAATAAGTGTGGTTATAATAGGCCGGAGCGTATCGATACTGGTATAGTCGAGCTTCGGCAGCTAAACATGCTATACAGATAATGTTGGTGATAGTCCTGCAGCTGGGTATCCCCGTTACGGACGACACTCTTCTCTAAAGGAGAAGGGACCTAGGTGTCCCTTTACCCTGAAACTCGACAAGTGCGTTTAAAAAAAAAAAATTAAATCCAACCGATGCCGTCTCTGCCACAATACTAGGAAACATATCTAGCCAGAGCACAATCTGCACCAACTTTTCAGAGTTGTGTGGCAGTCCCACCATCCCACCTGGTGTAGTTAGAGAATTCGTGGCTACAAATGTAATCAAGGGAAAACAGCTCTGAGGGGCACGGGAAGCCACAACGGCTACCTTCTTGGTCGTCGCGTCCCCAACGCGCTTACCCACATGTTCCCGTCTAAAGATAAGCAGTTGGTTATCCGGGGAACGACCCGAGACGAGATATTTTTTGGTCAGCGGCGTACCTCCCTCCATCACAGTCTCCGTATATCGAGACTCCCAGAGTAAGAATCAAGCAACCCGTAGCCAGCTCTTTATTATCAGGAATAATAGTAAAGAATAGCCTGGAAATTTCACCACTGGCGCTTTTTAGGGCCATTATAAGTATTTACGTTCCCTACTTAACCATCAATTTCATCGGTTCTTTTTAGGATCCACGTAAGTGTAAACTACCTTGCCAACAACTACATTTTTTTTACTATTTCCGGAAGCGATTCGTCGACTAAAAGACTATATTAACTAAAGACGGGCACTATGAAACCAAGTCAGCTATTCACTGGCAGACGTCACCTGCGGAGTTGTTCTTCGCAAGGCTGGAAAACCCGGTGGACGACGACCCTATATTACCTACTTGACTCTAAGCATTCAACCAGAAATCACTGATCCTCTCCAATGTCTGCGTTGGGCAAACCTATAACAGCTATCAAGGAAAGAAAAACTTGAGCCAACGGGACAGCCTCCACTGGACAAGTTTCACTCACCAACCTTCCCATCTAAGTTCACCAAAACAACTGAATCTGCAAATAAAAAAGGTGCTTTAGACACCAACGTCTTCGACGTTATACCGGGAGACGTTGAGAAAGAGCACTACAACTAGCCCCAAAGCTTCGGACTTTATAATTTTTCTTCCGATCAGTCTGGGTCTTCAACACAAGTCAGAGAAGATCACCCTGAGGTATCCAGGCATGCACAATTGCTATTAACTGCAGTCAAGAAAGAGTTAACTTAAAAAGCTCACTGGTCTATTTTAGGGCCATCGGACGTCAAACTACCTTGCCAACAAATATATTAGAACTTAACAAAGTTGACAGAAAACACACTTCAGGGGTCACACAAATTTTAAGCATGCCAAAAGTCGCAAGAGGGTGAATCGGAAAAAAAACTTCAAGTGTATCTAATAAATACAATTTTACTTAGACGTCAAGAAACTGACGCAGAAAATTTATCGAGATTGAAACAGAGGCGTCAAAATTGACAACTAAAGGGTCCATTTCGTGAGAGATCAGCTTTTCATTGTACCCTCGCAGCAATCTCTGAAATCTTTAAACATCCTACTTCAGATTTTTTAATGAGTAGAAAATGTATTTGTGTTTTTGTGGCAATAAAAATGTAGGGCTTAAGGTCCAGGACTTTGTTGCTCTGGTAATAAAGTTGTGAGATATGAGAGAAAAAATTTTTTTTAATATAAATTTTTTGGGGGTTTAAAATCTTAACAGCTTTAAAAAATAGTCGTTTTCGTGAATTACACAGGAGAAACTGTAAATCAACGGCTTCTTATAGCCACCGATTATTTTATGGCACAAAGAACGCACAGTACTTTTCATCATAATAATTTTTTTTGAATTTTTACACCTTATTATTTAACCAAATAAACTGTTTGGATTCCAAAAAAATATGTTTTTAATAAGAAGATTTTTGTTCGGAGATGTATCAGGAATATGTGTAAAATTTCTAACTGAAAATGTTTCACATTACATGTCAACACACTACGCTGTTTTATTTAGTAAGTCTCGGGCGAAGCCGAGACGGGGGGCTGCTAGTAATATATAAGCATACATTTGGGTATACATGCTAACGTTTACACATCTCTGCGCTGCAATTGTGATTTATGAGGAGTTTTAATGAAATTCGCTCAAAAATTTGTAAAAGAAGCTACGTACCATTATTCGCACGTTTGACAGGTATTTCATGGTCATCTTTCAAATGTAGAGATTTACGTTTATGAGTTGACTTCTGTGCTGGTGCCACTGTGGAGCAAAAACAAATTAAATTTAAGTTAATTTAATCAAGTTTGAATAAAAAAAGTGATAGAAAATGTGTATGGTGCATGTTTGGAGTAAATGTACAGGTAACCTTTTTCTTAAACTCACATTTCTCTTGGCTCAATCTAAACAAAAAATATTTTTATCGTTACGTCAGCTGCGAGCTTAATTTTTTTTGTGTATAATTAGGATAGGCATGTTCTCAAATTAAGTAGAGCTGCCAACAATGTGATATCGGCTACAGGTATTTTTTAAGTTTATAGCAAATTGCACATAGCGCCAGCGATGATTAGCTCTACAAGTTTTTAGTTGTAAAATAATTAAATAAATTTTTAGGCAAACAAACGCTGGCTGTAGATAGTTTTACTACCTTTCAGTTTTACAATAACTGAATAGAGCCTTTGGCTGGCAAGTGTAGCTTATATTTAGCCACACAATTCCTTAGTTATTTATAATAATCAAATTAACTTTCAGGCAAGCTACGGCGATGTTTGCTTCTTTTGTTTTAATTTTCTTCCCCCATTAATTACTGTCATTATAATTATTATTATTTTATTATTATGTTATTATTATTATTTTTATTATTATTTTTAATGATATTATTATTATTATTATTATTGTTATTATAATTATTATTATTACCATATTTATTTTTCTTTTTTTCATCCGGAGTTGTCAAGAATGCCTTAACCCAAATTAGAAGGAGGCACGAATACCTTTCCTGTGTGGGACTCACAGTCCACCTAATAGTGCTTTCACTATGATGTTCTTAGCAATACAGACCAAATACCCACTAAACTGGCAAGACCTATCTCCTAGGAAACCCGGCTCCGGATTCACTTTCGCATTAAAACTTTAAGCCGGAGCCACGGAGTATTGACCACTGACGTGGCCTTCTATTTAGGAGTCGTTGCTGTCATGATGTTACCTTCTCTTTAATTCATCTGGTCATCTGCTATTTTGCGGGTACACTGATCCTCGTTGCATCACCTTGGGTCAGTCAGATCGCTTGGATCTGTGATGGTCGTCCCATTTTTATCCTCTCAAACACTACCTGTGCCTTATAGGCACCTTACTCTTGGCCTCTTTTAGCGCCTTCTCGAATACTGCCCAGCTATCGCTACCTGCTTCGTGTTTGGCATCTTCTATTCCGCAAGGAAAATATCAAGCCTCCGTCTTGTGAACGTTTTTGCGGTGATTGCAACTGCCACATCGGAAACATAGCTTTGACCGTTCCTTCTTATTGCGGTTTTGAGTTCTAAATGTATCCGTGCCGCAGACCCCGCTGGCATCTAAGAACATCAATCCGTCTCCTTTGTTAGCAGCTTATAATGTATGTTAATAACTTCTTGTTTCTTCTATAGTTCTGAGATTGATCTTTCCAGTGTTGACCTTAGCTACTTTCTGCCCTCTTTTATTGGCTTGTAGCAGCGTCACTTCTATCTTCTGTGGCAAGCAACCAGGTATTCTCCTCAATGAAAGTTCGACGTCAACCTTCTCGCTTATAAAATTCAGATCCTGGATTTCGAGCGTTACCGTTTTCTCACCTTCTTTAGCAGATCTTAGCCTGTCCACGATATTAGCTTTACTGCTAACAAGGGCCCCACTGTCCTTTTTTCCTTGAACTTTGAGAAAAAAATCTGTAGTCATAGTAACTCGTTTGACTGTGATTTCAGCCTCTTTCAACTCTAAATCAGTTCTCATCTTCTTTAGAACCTCAGCAAAGCTCTGCCCTTCCACGACCTTAACAAGAATTTTTCCTCTTTTTTTGGCACTATCTTATTTGCCGCTGTCAATGCCATTAATTATTATCTTAGAGATGAGCTCTTAATTTTCTTAAGTATTTTTTCCTTTTTCAAAAAGATGGTCTCCTTTG
Organism: Copidosoma floridanum; assembly: GCF_000648655.2. The sequence continues at coordinate 218,072 of NW_019379827.1, forward strand.
GAGCTTCTAGACTTTTGTCCCGCTTGTCTGTTATGACGCTTTTCACCCATCTAGAATAAATAGAGCCTGCGATTCTCTCCCTTTTCTCTGATCTGTACGACTTTTCCATCAGATTATTATTAGATTATTCTAGCAGATTTTCCATCTTTTTCCTAGTCCCTTTATGGCTATCCTTCAACTTCAGTGGGTACAACGCCACTTCCATACCTTCTTTTATCGGCATCGCTGTTTTTGTGTACGTAGACGTCACTTGCTCCACTTTCAGTGCTGAGCAGCCTGTCTCGTCCATGGCTGAGCAATAATGTAAAATCTTTCTGTGAGCGTTCTGAAGTGAAACATTTTTAAGCGTGCCATCTATGGAATGTTAACACGTGAAACAATCGAGCGAACGATCTAACGCTGGTGTGTACATATCTATATATATAATCTACGTATCAGCCAGCGCTGACAGCACCACTAAGGTCTGTTCCCCTTCCTTTCTTTTATTTCCTTTCACACGCAATAAAGGAGCACCACAGTAACTCTATCTATATCTTACTAATATATAAAGCAAAGTTGCTAAAACCGTTATAAACGCTAACCACAAAGACTAATCAATCGATCTTGCTGAAATTTAGCATATTGATTCTTGACGCTTCCTAGATGGTTGTAGTTTAGTCTTTATCTTGAAAAAACTAATAACAATACTTATAAATAAGCTCAAAGTTTTGAAAGAATACACTAGCTTTTGACTTTAGTTTAGTAGGATCCGATAGATAGCGTAAAGTGAAATTGAAGCTACCTGCAATATTGGTTTTTTTTTTTTTTTATATTATAGTGCTTTACGTCCGGCTCCTATAAAGAGCACTACACAGGGCACTTAGCACTTTGAAGAAGAAAGGGAAGAGGGATGGGAGGCCTTCCATTACTGGCAGGGGGGTAGGGGGAATTAGGCAATTTTGCTGCGAGAAGGTCGCCTAAACCCTCCTTGAGAAGCATTGCGTGGTGAAAAAGCACATGTGAAAAATCACAGAGGTACTTGCCCGAAAAAGTCGCACTGGCCGGGAATCGAACCACGGTCTCTCACGTGCCAATCCATGACCTAGCCGTCTGAGCCACCGCGCGCTCTGCAATATAGTTAAATAAGTGTGGTTATAATATCCCCGACCAAATTTTTCGATACCACAGTCGTTCATCGATAGTGCACGAAGCATAGACCTAAGAGTTGTGGAGCTGAGTATCCCGGCTACCGTCGATACTGTTCTCTAATGGACAAGCGACTTACGTCGAACTGCACCCCAACCACCTGGATTGAAGAGTGCTACCACTAAAAAGGTATTGTTAATGCTCAAGTCTCCGAAGAAATACTAGGAGACTTATCTAACCAGAGCACAACTTGCTCTAGCATTTTGGGATATTATGGCCGTTCTTACGACCATCCTGGAGCTACCAGAGCAGATTTTGCTTTAACAGCAAGCCAGGGAAAACAACTCTGAGGAGTTTGAGCAGCTACTACGACCTCTTTCTCAGTAGTTCATCCCAGTGTCATACCCACAAAAAAATATTCTCAGCCCCACATTCCCGACTAACGATGAGCGGTTAGTTATCCAGAAAACGACCTGAAGACGAGATATTCTTTGGTCAGCGGCGTACCTATCTCCAGCACGGTCTCCGTACACAGATACTTCAAAGATAATAGTCAAACTACCCGTAGCCAGCTCTCCATCATCAAGAATAATAATGAGATACAGCTAGAAGTTTCACCACTGGCCCTTTTAAGGGGCATTGCAAGTGTTTACGTTTCCAACTTAACCATCAATCTCATCGATTTTTTTCACGGCTACCTAAAGTTAAACTACATTGCCAACAAATACATTTTTACTACCATTCCTGGCAATAATTCGTTGACTAAAAGACTATACTTATAAAGCCAACCACTAATAAATCAAGTCAGTCATGCACTAACAGATGTCACGAGCGGAGTTGTTCGTCACGGGGCTGAATACCCTGACTACCGACTACCCTACACTATCCTCTTGACTCTAAGCATTGAATCAGAAATCACTGATACTGTCCGAGGTCTGTGCTGGGCTAACCTAGCAGCTATGAAGGAAAAATAAACTTTAGTAAACGGGACAGACTCCAACAGGTAAGCATTACAAGCCCATCTCCCTAACTTAGATCACCGAAACAACTGAGCCTGCAAAAAAGGTGCTTTGCAACACCAATATCTTCAGCGTAACACCGGGAGACATTGGGAAAGATATCTACAACGAGCTCCAACGCTTCAGATGTTGTAGTTTTCCTTCCGATCAGTCTGGTGCTACAATAACAGGTCAGAAAAGATCACCCTAAGGATATAGAAGCAGTTACGTTTGTTGGACACTTCACTCAAGAAAGAGTTTACTTAAGAAGCTCACTAGTCTTTTTTAGGGCCATCGGATGTCGAACTACCTTGCCAACAAATATATTATAGCTTTAAAAAGTTGATAAAAAACAGTCCTTAGGGCTTACAAAAGTCTTAACCATGTCAAAAATATCAAGAGAGCTAATTGGAAAGAAAACTTCAAATGCACCTAATGTATACAATTTTAGTTTTTAAGGAACTGACACAGAACATCTATCGAGATAAAAGCAGTAGCATTAAAATTGACAAATAAAGAGTTTATGAGGTGAGGGATCAGATTTTTAACATAAACCCTTACATCTTTTAAATCTTGTAGAATTTAAAAAAAGTAGAAAATTTATTTGTATTTTTTTGCGATAAAAAATACAGAGATCCTGCTCCAGGACTTTGATGCTCTGGTAATAAAGTTGTGAGATAAGATATGTTTTGGGAGTTTAAAATCTTAACAGCTTTAAAAAATAGCCCTTTTCGTAAATTATACAGGAGAAACTGCAAATCAACGGCCCTGTAGGGCCAACAATTATTTTATGGGATAAGGAACGCATGGTACTTTTCTGGTATACGGTATAACTTCATACGTGGGTACCCAAGCACCCAATTTCCACTGGTTTATTTATAATTTTTTTTTATAAGATGGATATAATTTTTTTATTCAAACAAAGTTTCATAAAAACTATTCGAGGACCTTAATGTCTCATAGAAATCATTAGACAAGACTTTAATATAGTTAAGGTGCCAGGTGTGATAGGATCCCGTGGCTCTTTTGATTAAGAAGAACCCACTGATGCTTTTTCATTGTATTCTTGCCAGTTAAACACCGTTACTGATGTGAAATTGCGATCTTGATAAACAATTTTTGTTATAGAGTCAAGAATATCCCTTTTTCTCCACAATCGGTGTAAAACGTGCAGGTGTACAGGTGTAAATGCAGGATTTTTTTAGTTTCACTGGCGCCCCTTTTTCTCGNTAAAAGAAACTTTGTTTGACCTTACGTCTTTTACGTTTTGAGATCACATTGTCGTACATACAAAAAATATAGGCAGCAAAGTAATGTTTGACTTGAAAACTAAGATTTATTTTCAAAGGATTAATTTTTTAACAAGAACAAATCAAAGTTTATTAAATTTCAATCACTCGAGTTCGTAAAGTATATCTGTATGAACGAATATTTACAAAGGAAATGTGGGTTCTTTTATTTTTAAACCAGTCATTAATTCATCTTGTTATGAAGAAGAAATTATTGTTGGTCAAGATGTCGACCTACAACACCGTTACTGATGTGAAATTGCGATCTTGATAAACAATTTTTGTTATAGAGAAATATTATAGAAAAATTTAAAAATTACACAATTTGGTAAGAAAAAATTTATTCTGATTCTTTAGTACATTTTGAACAAAAAATTGTGATGTATATAACTAAACCCCACAAACTTTAAATGGAAAATTCCTCATGCTTACAGCAACGCGTTCTTTGCACTGGTCGAGGATTTCAATAACATTAACAATAATAACAATGCTACTACTACTACTACTACTACTACTACTACTACTACTACTACTACTACTATTACTACTACTATTACTATTGATACTACTACTACTACTATTACTACTATACTACTGCTACTAATACTACTACTACTACTACTACTACTACTACTACTACTACTACTACTACTACTACTACTACTACTACTACTACTACTACTACTACTACTACTACTACTACTACTACACTACTACTACTACTACTACTACTACTACTACTACTATTACTACTACTATTACTATTGATACTACTACTACTACTATTACTACTACTACTACTGCTACTAATACTACTACTACTACTAATACTACTACTACTACTACTACTACTACTACTACTACTACTACTACTACTACTACTACTACTACTACTACTACTACTACTACTACTACTACTACTACTACTACTACTACTACTACTACTACTACTACTACTACTACTACTACTACTAGAGAAACATTCGATGAATGCAAATTGAATGAAATAACAAAACGATTAAAGCACGCAAAGCGTGTCTAACCTAACCAGTAACGCTTAAAACGTATCGTTTATTTGTTCCTTACTTTGCAATAAATTTTGCAATTTTTATGAAGCAGTCTCAATAATTTTCAAAATGATACGCATAAAGACGCTAAACAAATTGCCAAAACCTAGATGTACATAAATTTATAACTGTCCAATTATGGAATTCACGGTAGTAAAAATTAATCGAGTTGCTACACACCATTGGACTCCCATTCCACGATAAAATAAAATGCGTGTTGGAATATCGTACAAAACAGTACATGAATACTGTGTAGTCTTTACAAAAAGTTAACAGTTATTATTCAAAGAAGTTTTTGGAATTAGGCAATAAGCAACTACGGTATCTTTAATTTTTAATATTTTCTCTGAAAAAATAAATTTATCTCAAAAAGACAAAGACATACATAACTAATGATTTTTCTAACAAGTACTGTAGAAAAAAGCATTACAACATCATAGGAGAACGTGTGGATTTTTATTTTATCATTTGTACTAATATGTTTTTTTTCATTTCTGGACAAAGTGTAACAAAGAGTATTATGATAAATTTAATCTTATGTTGTCTACCGAGTAGTTAAAAATTCATCGTATCAAGCTTGTTAAATCAAATATTGTAGATCATTGAAGTTTTGTTTGTTTCACCAAATATTTTAGGATTTGTGCAATCTGTGTTGTGAAACTAACAATAAGTTTAAAAAAAGGTTTTATTGCAACACAGTTCAAAAGGTAGTGCCAGAGTTTAAGAAATTAGCTATCGACAAAATTTTTTTGTATTTCGCTATATTCAACAAAAATGTTGTTAAAAAAGAATCTGAAATAGCACATGAATAATCCGTCATGGAGAAGCAATAATATTTGTAACATGGATATTAAAGAATACAAGGCTTAAAATATTAGAAATGTAAACGTTTAACTGGATAAAATGACAAATTCAACTGAAGCGATAAAATATTAGACATCTGCTTGTCTGAATATGACCAAGAAAGATTAGTTATTAATAGAAATATATTTTTACTGCCTCTCACAGGGTATAACATGGGTTGGCGATAAATTATCAAGGATTAAAAGCTTCTTACAAAACTAAAAAAAGGTCAGGAAGACTACTATAAGAGTTTTTTTTCTCAACTTCAAATACTTATGACAAATTCTTAGTCAATCTTATTTTGATATTTTGATTTCATACTGACCCAAAATTCATTGGCTCCGTATTACACACTTTAGTTATTTTATACCTTAACTATAGTTGTAACAGGCATGTCTGAATGAATTTTTTATACTTTTGCTTTTAATGTGGTTGCAGAAATTTGATTAAACGTGGCTACAATGGACTTAGTAGAAGAAAAAATCTTTGTACTTCGATGCCTGCTTTGTTGAACATGGAGAAAACCAGAAAGAATGTATGAAAGACAGTATCGATATAGTCCAGAAACAAAGTCATAATATCTGTTAAACTATGAATTTTCATTTAATTATGCTTGTTTTTCTTTAATATTTCCTTTTTGTTGTAAGGTTTTGTAATAAATACATTATAAATTTTTCATATGCACAATTATGAAAAAATTGGCTTTATTGTAGTATATTATTTGTTTTCAATTTATGAATTACTAACATTTAAAATACTCATTAATACAATACAAAAGAAACCTAAAAGAAACTTTGTTTGACCTTACGTCTTTTACGTTTTGAGATCACATTGTCGTACATACAAAAAATATAGGCAGCAAAGTAATGTTTGACTTGAAAACTAAGATTTATTTTCAAAGGATTAATTTTTTAACAAGAACAAATCAAAGTTTATTAAATTTCAATCACTCGAGTTCGTAAAGTATATCTGTATGAACGAATATTTACAAAGGAAATGTGGGTTCTTTTATTTTTAAACCAGTCATTAATTCATCTTGTTATGAAGAAGAAATTATTGTTGGTCAAGATGTCGACCTACTTGTGCTCGTACCTCAGTTTTTTAAAAGAATATCAAATTTTGACTGAATAAAGATGTAAGTTGGCAACTAATGGCTTAAGACCCATGTATTAAAGTATGTATACTAGACAAAATTATTTTTTTTAAACTGGTTGTGCAGTTGTACTTAATTAAGCCAAACGTAACTTATTCAACTAAAAATTTACAACTAATATTACATCTGTACATTATTTAGAGTTAATACAACCGTTCGTACAGTAAAAACAAGTTTTTTAATTTTTGAAATAGTAACTTACTATTCTGGTGTATGTTCTGGAAACAAAAACAGAAAGCACGAAGAACATAAAACTTAATACCACTTGAAAAATTAAATTCTTGTAAATACGGAATTCTATTGAGGTTCTCAATGTAACGTTACAAAAGCAACTGATACTTTGATAGACAAGGTGATTTCTATAACTTTCAACGACGAAAATAGGAATGTTAATTGCATACTAATGACTTGAGGACGTCCATGTAGTAAGGCAGTTTCGAAATCATTTTTGTTGATAACGTTGGCCAGAAAAGTCATTATGGTTTTTGGTATAAGAAAAAAAAGTAATATGTAGCATTGGTGCTGTAGTTCATTTAAATTTATCTTTTATAATGAGACAACGTTCAAATTCGTCCGAAGGAAAAGAATTTTCAATTTTACTTATTAACCTTTAAAAAAACCTGTTTTTCACATATAGTTGAATAATCACCTGAATATAGAGAAAAAATAAAACTAATATTTTCTATAAAAATGCAATGGAATTTCTTATCTAGTATACGTACCTATGAACGTACTTAACTGTTGATTGAAAATATGCATGGTTAGAGACAAACGAAGGATATAACAAATACCGTTTTAACCATTACATTGCTTTTGTAAGAAAAAGTAACAAAAATTTTTATAAGAAAAGGAGAGACATTAAACTTAAAAAATCAGTCTCTAAACGAGTTTAAGCACAATTCGTAAGTAAGCCTATACCAACGTTTAATTAAGTATTTGATCAAGTTTGAATCTATATCTCTAGGTAAAAGAAAACTAAATCTTTGTACAACTCTTTAAGAAATATTGGAAGATGAAGCTTGTAACAAATCAGAAACTAGGTCTTACTACAAGTCTTTAGCCATGTACTGGTAAAAAACCATTGTGTCAATTGAAACAAATGATGTTCCTCTACCATTCTCAATTAACTCACATTGGAAACGTTGTACATCAATATCGTGAGATTTTCACCCACATACACAATAAAAATTTTCAATTGTGTAATGGATAACTCTATTCAGATCCACTAAGAATTAAGCAGCATTCTTTAAATTCAAATATATCTGGCAATGAGTAAATTTTTTAATGAATTTTTATATAGTGAAACCGAATGTGGTAGGCAAATGCAAATCCATATAGATATACATTACATTCTTCGTTAAATCATAATGTGATATCGAGGTTGGCGTGCACTACAACGTATGTCATATTACTTACTCTCTCCTAAGGGTGAAGACAAGAAAATAAGTTTGTTTACACATGCTAAAGTTTATCAGAATATCATTTCAAGTTCCCAAAAAACTTTATATTATGCTCCACCAACGCATTACGAGCACAGCCGCAGTTGGCTTATTATTATACAAGAAAAAAAGTTGTCCTATCGTCACAAATTCCGCATGAGATTTTTTTACACTTAAAACCCGCTTTTTACCCTTTCACGTGTTTTTCAAATGTTTATTTTAATTCATTGCTTTTAATAATTATTTCACAAAATAATTAAATTCATATTGCAATATTGTGTAAATCATAGTATACGAATACCACACTGTCTCCGATATAAAAATCAAATCGAAACATTAATATTATCTCGTAAGAAGTTTTTGAAATTCGTTCATACGCACTGAGCATAGTTTTAATTGTGTTTTTTAAGAAAAATAACTTTATCTACAATAGATAAAGATGTAGATAACTAATGAGTTTCCTGGCAACTACTGTGGTAAACAAGCATTTCAACATCATTAGAGAATGTGTAAATTCTTCTTTTATCATATGAAACTAACAAGTTTTAAGAAAAGTCCTACTGTATTATTGTTTAAAAGATCGTGCTAGAGTTGAAGTAATCAGCTATCCACAAGATTTTTCTGTACTTCACCATATTCAACTGACGTATTATCTAAAGAGAGTCTGCAATAGCACATATCCGTCATGGAAGTACAATAATATTTGTAACAAAGGTGTACAAAATAAAAAGCTTACAATAATAGAAATTTCATCGTTAAACTGCATTATAGGACGAATTGGAAACCAAATTTAAAAGAATTGAAAGTTTAAAAAAAAAAAAAAAGGTGAGAAGGACTACCATAAGCGTTTCGTTCTTAACTTCCAATACTCATGACAAATTGTAAGTCAATATTTTTGAACAAAAAAATTTTGGTATTTTTTTATACTGATCCAAAAATCAGTGTAGATCGACAATGTTGAAATATTGACTTCGTGGTGTACTTCACCCGACTGACATAACAGATACAATTGTAACAGACTCGTCAGAATAGGTTGTATATGCTTTTTGGTTTTAATATGGTTGTAGACCATTAATTTAACGAACCTACAATGAATAGAGCAAAGAGAAAACATTTTGCACTTTAATGTCTGCTATGTTGAACATTAAGTAAACCATAAATTCATGCATGATGTGCAATAAGGCAGTATAGATGTAACATAAAAGCAAATACTTTCAACGTCTAACAAAATATTTGACTTTAACCATTTTGCTTTTGATACTTCTAGTTACCAACTGACTTATTAAATTTAATAGTAAATAGTGCTAACCGTCAATAGAATTGAAGTTCAGTATTATTTGAACGTAATTTGATTGTATTTTAACAATAACTAAATTAATATATAGGTATAATTTTACTTATATTATATCTTTAAAAATTTTTTTTAAATAATGCAATACAATTTTTTGCTAAAGTTATACATACATCACATTATTTAAGACTATTGGTTTTTCTTTAATTGGAAAAAAGATTTAATTGGTGTAACGGTTTTGTATCTTATTAAAAAAAATTGAACTGCTACGAGAGGGATCGGCGAAATAAGGAGTTGCCGAAGTACAGAAAAAACCAACTTCAATTCAAGGACCAAAGCGAAAGAATACCCGGGGTTATGATATAAGATCGAGCAAAAGTGTTAAGGGCTTTGCTTGCCATCGTTCTAGCCAGGAGCATATGGTAAGTACTTAAGATTATAAATAAACGAATATATTTATACTGTCCCGGGGGTTCTGTTAAAACTGTTAGTGTAAGACAAATTTTTTGTTGTTATATTCATTTTTCGTTCGATATTCTCCTCACAACATCGGTGGCGCATAACTCGAGTAATTTATCGTATGTTAGGAATGACCGCCACCATGGAATAAGAAATAAAGGAAAACGGAAAAAAATAGAGTACCTACAATGGAAAATTTTGTCGAAGCGCAAAGTGACGCAATAAGTGTTAAGGAGGAAGAAATTTCCTCTCATCCAGAAAACGAGTTAGTCAGAAATTCCAACCGTATTTTTCGAGCATAGCCCGTAATCCCAAAAAGATTGGGAAAAAATGAACAAAAAACAGTGCCTTTTAATGCTACAATTTAAAAAAAAAATGTAACCAAATATTGCGAATGAAAAAGTTACCCCAACAACTGTACAAACCGCATGGCCGAGTTCGGAAAACTTTAATGTGCATAATACCGTAGGAGGTGAGTAATTCTTGAAAGACGTGGGATATGAGGCCAGAAAGATAACTCATGAAAGAATTGCCAAGACTGAAAATACGGCTAAATTTCGGTGAAGTGCGGACAAACTGATAATTGTATGCCAGGCGTTAGTCAATACTTCCGCCAATGTCGAAATTATCATATTGGACCGAATTTTGCAAAACTGTATTGGTCCAGGACTGTTAGCCGGGTTATTTGTCAAATAATAGTAGCTGCCAAGTATTGGCCGTATATGTAGCCGATACTCAGTTAATACTTAGAGAAAAAATAACGATTCCAACCTTAAGAGGTCCTACGTGTCATTTGTTTTCAACTATCTGTAGTCTTAATACACACGCTCTGTGCGGGACATTAAAAATTCAGTATATAGCATATATTTTTAAAGATATTCCAGTGATTTAAATAGAGAATTCGATTGAATTCATTATAGTGAGTCTCGATACAACTGTGCATTACAATCTTCGTCTTACAACGAGAAGAAAAAAAAGTGAAAAAAATAACCTACGTTTGTTTAAGTAAAACCGGAAAAATGCTTTCGTATTCAACACTTATTTACGAAAACGTCAACACAAAAGCAATGAAGAAAATATGACAAAAATTAGAGAAAATAGTGCTATCTCTGTTATGAATACAATTTACGGTGAAAAATTAATCCAGTATTAAACTATTTAGTTATATCAGCTGGCAATCCTCAACCAGTACTGCATGGTAAGTTTTGGACCAATATGATCATTTCAACAACCATACAACTACGGATCATTATTTGAGAGCAGTACTGTTAATAATGGGTGCCAATGTTGGGTTACTGTTGGGCCGTGTTGGCTTCCTTTCATGGGAATAAGCGTCTATACGAGGGACAAGGAAGTGCACGCGGAAAACACTCGGAAGTTTTAATACTCAACGAAAAGCACAACAAAATTCACCGCAGATTCCCGGAGAGTTTATGGCACAAGGATATGGGGCATTTGTACGTACTCAGCAATTAGATATTTCTAGACGTGTCACCGATCTGACTAAGGTACGAAACCAAAGTGCAGGGTATCAACAAAGGGCACTGTTACGTGATTTTCCCTTGCAGAGCAATAATGGTAATGGAGAATTGCTTCTACACGAACAACATTCAGTTCAACGAGGTATGGTACATACCAGCCCCATAGTACTCCAGCAAGCCTTCAAATGCACACAACATACTAATTCATGTAAATAGTGGATCGTCAGGCATCCCAATATTTAACAGGGGCCTAATTAGCTTTCCACTATTAAAAGGGATGATACAGATAGCAAAAATATCAATTCCGCAGCCATTTAAAAATATTTTATAGAGATATAAGTGCATAAGTTAAAGGGTATAGCTGCAGACCAGTTTCGTGCGCGGCTTTCACTATTTAATACGGTCGATGAACTTTTACTAATACTCTTTCAACGATTTAGAAGTATGGGGGGCGCGGAAACGCTGTTAGCACCATAGAGATATAAGCCATAGAGGGAACAAGGGCTTCAGTCTCGCGATATAGGCAGCAAGAGAGGGTAGGTGTCATTTTGCCGACACGTTATTTGCAGATATGGTAATGTGCTAAAAACAATATATTTCGATTGTAAAAAAACCAACCGAAATTTTGAAGAACTTGATTTTACAATGGTTGCAGGAAACCGATTAATAAGGTGTGGAAAAATAATTAGCAGAATTCTTGTTTGCCGAATATAATCGGAAAATACGTCTGAACTTTCGCTATCGGCAAATTATTATTCGGCAAATTCAAATTCGGCAAAAGTATAGGTTGGTACTAGAGGCTTAATAATTTTGCTTAAAACTGTAAGCCAAGGATTTTCACAGTGGACATACTATCTACAGAGTAATTTTTTTTACAATTTTTTTTCCGTTTTTTCCAATGTTATTTTCAAAAAATTTTTTCCGGTTATAGATTATAGCAATTATCAAAGCGATTTCGTCTGCTTATTATGAATTAGTGTATTACATGTTTGTTCCCGTTTGCATTAAAAAATAATTCATTTTTTGTAACACTTTAATGCAGTTTTATAATTTCAGAATGTACATGTCTTCGATTTTACTACGAAGTATTGATAGGAATGATATAAATAGCGGCCAATGACGATAGCAATGTGTGTGTGTATGTGTATAAACATGGCAACACAACAATTAATACACATATAAATGTATCATGTACAGCAATAAAAGTAACAAAAATAAGGTGAGAGAGAAAGAGTAACAGAGTAATGCACATCTGTTATACACACTGTTCCACATGGCAGTAAAAAAATTTTTTTTTATGTAATCTACGGTTTACAGTACTGTTTGTATAATAAATCAACAATAAGGACGTAATCGATGAATAAGACATGTACAATCTTGTTTATTTTTAGAAATGAAATTTAGTAATATTTTTTAACCATAGCTTTATCCGTACTTTTAATGTTCCATGCGTGATTGAGGTAAGGACGTGCATCACTGTTAGCAGGGAAACAGTACAGAGAGGTGAGAGGAGCGCGAATATATATAGCAATGCTGGCAATTGCTTTTCTCTTATGGTTGTACTTACATACACGCTTTTACGCACACTTAATCCCTTCTTTTTGGTGTCATTAAAAACAGTGTTTTGTAGATCTATTTGAAAATTCAATAGGTTTTCTAAACGTAATCTTTCATACAAACAAAAAATGGAAGATTCATACAGATCATATAAATGTAACCTTAAGTCATTTTTCCATAAGGTTAAAATTGAAATTTTATGAAATGAGGTATATAAAATAAAAGGATACAGTTAAACGAGATGCCACTTTTTGTGGGTATTTTTTATGCTATTTTAAATATACGTTGAATATTTCAATAATACTTTTAAAAAAAAGCTATGTATGACGAATGTCTTAAAGGGACATTCACTAGCATGTCACACTACCCCATTACAGGGAGCGATTCTCTATGAAACTACATTGCCTTATACTGGGTAGCCTACAAATTATTTATATTGTACAGTGGCATAATATTTTGTTTATAACTTTTAAGTTATTGAATGTTACAATATTTATTGTAAGCACATTATATGAACGTAGGTATACTCAATCCAACGATAATTGCACCACCTTTCTACATATTATCGTTTCATGGACATTATATTTATGTTCATAATTACATGTATCTGCAACATGATTTCATGAAAATAGAACTTCATACTTTAGTACCAAAGCACCTACTGTCCACTGGTTTTTTTACGGACGTCTGAGTTTATCAGCGGTAAAAATACCTGGGCCTCCCCAATTACCACATTANTTTTTTAATTGCAAATAGAACATGCGGATTTATTGAATTGTACTTATAAAATATCGATTTTTAACACTTTTTTCAAATACAATTTTAAAATAACGTCGCTAAGTACAGTAGCGATAATATCAAAGTGTACGAATATTCGAATGCTTGGTTTATAAAATAAATATATTTTTATGCAGCTACAGTACAGACAACATACACATACAACGTAAGAAGTCTTTGAAAAATCGAATGAAGAAAAGTATTGTATTTTACTTATTACACATCAAAAATTAATTGAGTACATATTCTTTGGATTTTTATATATAACAAAATCAGCCGCATAATCGTTTTTGAACAAAATCTTGTTACAATTAGTCATTGTTTTTGATTTAGTCTAGCTAATTCTTTTTCCCGTACTTCATTCTTTTTCTGATAGTGGAAATAATAAGTTGGTGTATTTTTCAACTTAAATTAGAAAATACTTAAAACAAGCTTCATTTCTAAACAACATAAAGTGAGAAATTAGTCCTCCCAATACCCTTAAACGGTAATGAATATCTAGCAAGATACATATTACCCTAAAGCATCTATTATTGTTTTACCTGTCATACAGATAGTTCGTACCTCAGCAACTTGATGGCGCTCACATTCGCTTTCAATGGCAACTACTGCCTGTTTTACTATTCTTAAAAAGGTTTGATTCCAAACTAGTATGAGGTAAAATAAAATAAACAGTCAAAATATGATAACTCTCAGTCTTTGCATCTTAGCCCACTGTAGCAAGTATACTACTGCTTTCGAAAAAGAGGAAGTGAATTTTTGATTTACACGTATGACTCCTTTCTTTTCTAATTCAGATAAGAAATATGTTTTCGTACATTGTTAAATTTATAATAATAGAACATTTATTTAGATTTTTAACATAAAATTCGTAAAAGATTCAACTGTTACTGAGAATAAAAAATATGGGCAACGCCACAAGGAGCTGTAGGAAAAACCGTATTTAGAAACAATGAAAAATTAAATATCACGAATAAAGTTGTTGCTTTATTTTTAATTTTAATTTTGAGGGTTTCTCTTATTATGGATGTACAGTTATCTGTCAGTATTTCTATTTTTTCTTGGTATCTGTTTCGTATAAAAATAAGAAACATCTTCTTTGCCCCAAATTTATTTTATTTGTTTCAATTAAAATTAATTTTAACTACTAAAATATTTTTCCTTGTTCACATGAATGTTACAGATACTGTATGATGTAATGTCTCAAACTATCAAATTGGAGTTTTTATTCATACCTTTAAACATCGTACAACGATTATAAAAAAAATTCTAATACTTATCATAAAAAACCTTATTTTCATCAGTTTCAGTAGTCATTGATGTTGTATAACATCATATTAAACACATCGTTTAATATGAAAATTGTAGATATGAAAAAACAAATTTTTTTGTGAAAAACTTTAATATATAAATTTTTAAATTAAAGTTAAATTGTTTCATAGCTACAACACATTTTCTTTTCAAAAGATAAAATACAGTAGCATACGCTACGAATGGATTTTTTATGATTGACATCATGAAGAAAAAATTTTTGGTTTGCAAAAGTAATTTTTTTGTTCTACATTGTTTTTTCATATTCATAATTATATCCATACCACATATAAATTTTGTGTTATTCCTGTTAAACAATTCAAGTTTTTTTTGTAGAGCAGGAAAAAAACTGTAAGAAAATACTTTGTTCTGATCACGACGACATTAATAGTCATGATACAAAATCGAATATTTTTTATCAATTACAAAACTATTTTCTTTCTTTTGTTGGATGGAAAGGCATTTAAATTTATTTTCATATCAATACTGAAAGAACAAAGAAATCGTATTAAATTAAATATCTTAACTTTTTCTTTGAACGCAACTAAAAAAAAAGACACTAGTTGAAAATATTTACTATTTATGTTTGCTCAGACCACTATGACAAAAATATTGTCACCATACGACATAGTGAAGCAAAATTTAAACATTTCGTACTCATCGAAAAAGTTTTACTTTTATCCAGCTGCCAACATATTCTAGGAATGATGAGACATAATTAATAAAACAAACGTACTCTTTTAGATTAATAAGACACTTTCTTAAATCATACCCCTTCTTTCTTATACGCTATTAACTTAAAAAGAGAAACAATTCCTTTTACATCAAACATGTAGAGCTTTTTTATTCTAAAAGACAATGTTTGATGCCCTTATTAGGAAATTTATCAAATTGCAGCTTTTTCTTCATATCTCCAAAATATTGTACAACTACAAAAAAAA
>NW_019379828.1:33890-180381 GCF_000648655.2 Copidosoma floridanum
TTCTCTGGCCTGCTGTGTAGAAAATTACTCTTGATAATTGATAAAATGGTGATTTCTCGCTTTTTTGCATGATAATACAAAATTTTGAGGTTATACTGACAAATGGTAAATACAAAAGTTGTAGATCTTTCAATTATCTACAATTTTCACGTTCAACTTTTTTTGATAAGTGATAAAACAAATTTTAATTAAAGAAAAAAAAAAAATTATCAACCACTAGACAAAAAAATAATAATAACAATGCTCGACGTAACATCAACACCTGAACTGTTTTTTGCTCTTCAAAATTTTTTTATTGCTATTTTGTTCTTTATTTTTTTGTTAATTGTCTGTTTTTATATTAAAAATAGATTTTCAATGTCTTTGATTTTTTGGAATTTTAAAATTTCGCGAGAAAGCCTGTCTACAGTACGATCTATGATTCAAAGTGTTACCCACGCTACTCGCGTACATTCCCCGTACTACAAGTTCGTTGGCTTTTGGATTAGCTGTGCGTTTATTTTGGTCCACTACCAAGACATACTCTCACTAGTTGTAATTTAAAGTTAAATAATTTTTACTTTGTAACAGGGCCAAGGAAAGAGGCACGTAAAATGCAAAATACTAATTATCGATCAGACAGATGTTTTAATTTTTTTCATCTCAATTATCCAACAACAAACACTTCTAATTTAAGGACAGTAAATGAAAACCAACTTTTAAAACTAGACCTAGCAATTTCGTCAGATGCATTGCAACAAAAAATTTGTTCTTCTTGCCGCTTAAAGTTATCAAAGTTAAAAAAAGATACAAAAGAGAGTGAAAATGATTTACCCGAATTGGTATGTACGATATTTTGATTATTACGTTGAATTCAGACATACCTAACCTCTCGTAGAATCTTATGTCGATGTTTTAGTCTAATTTTTTTTTTAGACGCTACTAAAGGAGGATTCGTCAAGTAAATAATCTGATATAAAAGTTGGGAGTAGTGACGGTACATCTGGATTTTTGAGAGATAATCCATCTTTGCAAAGTGAACGAGTGGATTTTTTTAACAAAGGATTTAGCTTCTTATGATCTTCGCCCATCAAAAAACAAAAACTATCGTCAAAAAGGTACTTAGAATGAAAATCAAAACAAATATTGTCCGTAATTGATAAAAAAAATTTGAATTTGAGCTGAGATGATCAAGATGACCTTGAAGAAGATAACGACGAGTCCTCGATAATAAGTGCTTAGCAAAAAATTTCCATTACTTCGGCCGAGCGCGTTCATAAATTAAAATTTTAACTATTTTTAGATCGTGGTCTCAAAAAAAAATATGAGGACATATTTCCTTTCGCAACTTATCACATGATAGACATAGCAAAAAATGTTGCTCAAGATAAGGGATTAATTAAAGATCAAAACCCACAACAACATACATCTCTAGATGATAATGTTATTGATACAATTATTAGCTTGTACCAGTCTGACGACTACACTCAATATATGCCCGGAGAAAAAGATTACGTTTGTATAAAAGTAGACGGCAAATCGGTACCTATTTAAAAAAGACTAGTATTAAATAATTTGAAGGAATAGTATGAAATTTTTACTAGTGTGCATCCAACTATAAAATGTAGTTTCTCAGAGTTTGCTAGCTTACGGCCGAAATATTGTGTTTTGGCAGGTGCTTCTGGTACTCACTCTGTTTGTGTATGCCCTATACATAAAGATGTTCGTTCATTAGTAAGTGGTGCCAATTTTAAATCATTTACTTCCGATTCTGAGCTGCCTTTGATCAATTATAAGAATTTTTTGAATCACATGGTATGCAAAAACGAAACGACTGATTGTTACATGAATTCTTGTAAGAAGTGCCCAGGCTTGACGAATGTTATGGAGCAACTGGCGGAAATTTTTGAAAAAAATTGTATTGAAATTGTTACCTACAAACATTGGGTCACGGTTAAAAAAACCATATTTCAGACCCTAATACCTCCACTTGATGAATTTTAACAGAAGTATAGTGAAGGTTTGCAAAAACTATTGATTAATTCATTTTTAGTTAACAAACAAAGGGATTTTTTAAATGAGATGAAAAATAAACAGAGAGAAAACGAGTGTATCGTAATTTGCGACTTCTCAGAAAATTATGCTTTCATGATTCAAAATTCAGTTTAGGGTATACATTGGAATAACGATAAGGCAAGCGTACACCCATTGTTAATTTATTGTAGAAATGACTTCGATAAATTAAAAATTTCAAGTTTTGTTTGCATTTCTGAATGCCTTCATAACGACACTATTGCCGTACATCTATATCAAAAGCAGTTGATTGAATTTATTAAAATAATTTTATTGTGTGTTAATAAAATGATATACATGTCTGACAGTTGTGGACAGTATAAAAACAAAAAGAACTTCATGAATCTCACTTACCACTTTGAAGACTTTGAAATAGCAGCTGAGAGGCATTTTTTCCCCACTTTAAATCGAAAAGGGCCATGCGACGGAATAGGCGGGACTGTAAAACGACTAGCTAACAGAGCAAGTCTTTAGAAAATTAACAATTCCATTCAAATGCTGCGAAAACTTTCCGATTGGGCCATAGAATCACTGCCAAATATTACATTTCGTTTTTCATCAAATGATGGTTACGGAGAAGAAAGAAAATTAGTGTCAGAGAGATTTTTGAGAGCAACAACGAGGGAACGCTAAAATATCATAGCATGGTTCCACTATTTTGTCAAGAATTAGAAGCGAGGCTGTTTTCTTTGCACAAAAAAACAATTATTGTGAGAATTTTCAAGTGACACAATTTTGTTTCGAAACTGTAAAAAAAGTCTTACTTGTACCTTAAAATTTTGTTACATCTATAAATAAATATTAAGCAATCATAATGTTTACTTGGTTTTTTATTACACATTCTTATTAATTCAATAAAATATAATTTATTCAGTTATTATGGCTCATCTCTGTTTTAGAAGTACTCTTAATAAATGATAGAATGGTAATTTCTCGCTTTTTTGCATGATAATACAAAATTTTGAGGTTATACTGACAAATAATAAATACGAAAGTTGTAGAACTTTCAATTATCTACAATTTTCACGTTCAACTTTTTTTGATAAGTGGTACAGATATCATTTCATACTCAAAAAACAGTTTTTTTCACCATTACGCGTCTAAGTCCCGATATTTGTAAAATTTGACGCAGAATACGATGGTTATAATAAAAACTCGATTCAATTTGGGGGCAATTGTTAAAAAGCGATTAAAACAATTGAATTGTTAACAACAATATTAATTCGTTGGTAATTTTTTATTTCTTAATTTTTTTTCTTAAAGTTCAACTCATTAACTACGAAAGTGGCGTTAGTAAAATTTTTGTAGCTCTTAAGGATTCGGAGCTATGCATTGTTTAAAATGAGTTTCCAACTACTATTATAAAATTTTTTGTAACTTATAAAATCAAAAGTAGGCGATAAAAAAAAATTCCTGGGACATGTAACTCTTATTTTTTAATATAGTAACTGAAAAAAAAATTTCAGCCGAATTAGGGAGGTGAAGGTCAAAATTCATTCGATTCGTAAAAGAATCACTCATATGTATAGACAAAATTTGTTACTTAATAATACATCATATAAATGTATATTATGTTCATCTATTGTACCAGTTTTAACATAGATTTAAATCAGAATAGAAATAGACGTAAGTCTTCGTGATTGAATAGGGCTTTATAAGTTGACTCCTTAAATAAGTCATCTTAATGCGAAACATCCATGGTACGTTTTAATGATAAAATTAATGTTATTTTAATTTTTATATGTATTGGTTTTGTTAACACATATACAAAATAACACAATACATACACATACAAATTAATATTTTACACATACTTAATCATAAATGCTAACAAAAAAAAAGTTAGCACACTAGAAACTTAATACTTACTAATAAATTTAAATACAAATGATATAAATGGGTTTCTAATCTTACTTATAGTTATGTAAGTTGAATGGTTAATAATCATTCGTATGTATGAAGTCCATCTATTTGCCATCTGAGCGAAGTGAAAAAATAGATAAAAAGTTAATTGTAAAAAAAAAAATTTTCTTATTGGTTAAATTTTCGTACACTTACACTTGTATCGGTGAAACCGAGTTTCAAATCACAGCATACTTTTTTCTCTCTCTAAAATATGCTATACATTTATACATACATACATAATAACTCTAATACATACGTACCTTATATTTTNTTATTTTTATGGTGTATTAAATTATATTTCCTTTAAAAGTTTTTGAGTAAAACAGTGTGACATTCCATGTCATATACTTAATACTTATTACTTTAAAACACAGAGTTTCGTTTTTAAATTATAAAAAGCAAAAGCTAAGCGATCTCGAACCATCAAGTGGTATACCTGCTTCTACAATCGCGTGACGTACAACTCCTTTTGAAAGAAGCTACCGTCGCAAAACTCGAACTACGCGTGCAACCTTAAACAATCTTATACAACGCTCATCTTACAAAATCAACTCGCACAAGTACAACGAATAATGTGATTAATCAACAACTTTAACATTCTGAACTGCGGATGTACACAAGAAATATCATACACAATTGGGACAGCAACTTGGAGTTGATGTAAAATCCAACAGATCAGCAGTTTTAACCATCAATTACTGTAAAATTATTGCACCACAACTGTGCTCGTGTCAGTCGAGGGTAATTGGGTTAAGCTCTGATTGGTCGTTTGAATCCCCAACTCGACGCGTCCTCCTTAACCGCAAGAGTGTAAAACTCCTCGCATAAAACGATATTCGCCTTTTCTCTTTCATCAAGTGCTCCAAAGTAACTATAAGGGTTGGAGAGTGAGTTCTGTTGCGTCTTTCAAGCGAATGTAAGACTCATTTCGGTGATAAGGCTACGTGTTAAAAGCGTGCATTTCAAGCAAATGTAAAACTTAGTTCGGTGACTAAGCTGTGTGAGAAAAGCTCGAGCAAACCAGGCCACTGTAAACTCACCTAAAAAGTGAATCAAGGAGGAACAAGAGAAAAAGTACCGTCGACTTGGGTTCCGACGTTAAAAGCAGAAGCCTAATTATTCTTATCGCCACGAGTGCTCTCGTGTAGGGATTAGGAACATCGTTCCTGTCAACCTTGTAAGATCTTGCGACTGCTTGCGCGCAAGCAGCGGCTAACCCACGATCATAGAAGTAAGTTAAGTTAAGGATACTACAAATTGTATAACATTCTAAAAGTGAATCCAAAACTTAATTATTTATGCTATTTGTAAACATAATTTGTCAACGTACACCACTCCATACATATCGCTCAGTAAAACCTAATACTACAATGCTGAGTCAGCGATTTTAAAGAAAAGTATACTGTAAGTAAAAGCAAACAAGGCCTTTAGGCCGATGGCTGGTTTCTAACGAACCAAACTTAAATTTATTTGTTAGTAGAACGAATCTACAAGCTCCGCCCTTCACTTATAGAAGTTCGGTCATAACAACATCAATAAATGAATAATCTTTTAACTACCAATATAAATGGTTTTATATGGTGAAACGTTACTTGGAATGCTCCACACAGTTAACTACATGATATAACAGATAACTTTATAATTTAATATATAATCATAATGACGCTTTGCGCAACGATCTCCTATAAACCAATTATGACTTTAAATATCTTTTTAACGATGTGATAAATCATGTCAATAAGATAGTTTTTTTTTAAAGTAATTTAATAATGAAGCAGATTAAAAATAATAAATTAATCCATATACGACACGTACACATAAAGGTCTGAGAAAGACTGTATGATCCCTTTTAGGTAACCCAAAAGTAGTGTGGAGGGTGGTGGGGGGTCACGAAAAAATGCGTGGAGGGTTAAGGAGGCTGCGGGGGGCTGTGGGGGTTTGGAAAAAACTGCAATGTGTCGAAAAAAAGAGAAAATGACGGGTTTTTACCTTATTTTGTGAGGGGTGGAGGTGGTCGAATGGGGTTCTGGAAGGGGGTTGTGTGAAATGCCCCACCGAGATAACTATATAATATAGAAGGATATATGTATATCTCCTAATAAGTTTACGAGTTTCCTAAATAATAAAATACTTTTAAAAAATGGAAAAACTAAAACCCATTAGAGCATAGATAACGCAACGTAAAAAGGGTTAATCAGTCAAATAATAATAATGTTTATATACATTTTCTAATAGAAATTTTAAATTCGTCATGTTAACCTACTGGTAACGCTGCCGTGGTGGGTTGAAATGGAACCCTAGTGGGCTGCAATCACGTATTCAAACGTATAGCGCGATCAACCCCCGATTTGATATCTATTTAGTGGGATGTCTATTCGTATTTTAAATTGTTTGGAAAGTTAATTATATCAAAATTTAATTATGTTTATTACATTTTTAAAATAAACAATTGCTAAAAACGTGTTTATATATACATGTGCAGTGTTAATTCTTACCTAATTTTGGAAACAATCAACCAAGAAGGATATTACTATTCACAAACTACCTCGAAATATGCTAATTCGTCAAAAGTGGTTGCCAGCATGTATATCAACCTCATCTGTCAAAAAAGTTGTAATTTACAGTAACCACTGTAAACCTGAAGATCACTTTTTACGTAAGTGTATTCTGTAAATATGATTTTTTTGTATTTACTTGCAATATATATTTTTTTAAAGTATTATAGATACTTAGAAAAAATTACTGAAAAAAACAGCGGTACTGTTCAAAAACGTAGGTGGTGTTAAAAAGAAGTTAAAGCTAAATATTTATCGTAAATACACAGAAAAAAAGTAAGTTTTACATGATTTACATAGCTATGAATTTGTTTCTGAATGTAAAAATAGTATGCAAATATTATTCCACTTTCTGTTAAGATCTGTATAGTCTCGTGGTACAGAAAATTAAATCTATGAAGAGAAAATTGAGTAAAACGTTACAGACAATAACGAGTTGACAGAACCAGAACAAATTGAAACCCAGTATCCAGAACAAAGCAATGACCTGGTAAAAACGCTTCAAGATTCGTGCCAAGACTGCTCTAATGCAAGTGTTGGAAAAGAAAAAGAGGACGCTTGTAGAGAATACGTGGTAATAAATAATATTATTCCTCAAGTCTTGTCTGATAATCGTATCTTATCAGCCACTGTAGCATGTCAAACAAGAGAAATAACTCTTATTGCTTTAATAAAAATTGAAAAAAAAAGAGTTGATTGCTTTTACAGGAGTTTTGAACAGCTTACTGCAAAGCCTAGTAAATGTGGTTGATAACTATGAGAAACAACAATATACAAATGAATCATTTTTTGTTATTTTTATCAAAGAAAGAGTTATATGGTGCCTAACTAAGTAACTTTGAAGTTTGTCCTTTCGGTGTCTTGGTACTCTCTTTGAATTAAGCAGACAGACCTGCTCCAATAATTTCTTTTACATGCTTCATCTTTTTTTACAACTGTAAAAAAGTTTTATACATTGGCCATCAAAATCTGAAATATTACAGAGCATGCCACGATGTTTTAAAAATTTTCTATGTACTGATTGTATCTTAGACTGTACAGAAATCCAAGTTGAGAAACCCCACTGTTTAAAATACAGACTCAGATTGTACTCTCACTTCAATGGCTGTGAGACTGTAAAATTATTAATCGTGATAGCTCTTTGTGGAGCTGTGGTATTCTTAAGGGAAGTGTATGGAGAAAGAGCATTCGATAATAGTATATTTAATTAATCAGGTATCCTCAAAAAATGAGTACCTACTAGAGACGTCCTTATGGTTGACAAAGGGTTGTACAATGAGTTGACATGCTTACAAAGTAACATTCCATTGATAATGCCTGCAAAATTACGAAAAAATAAACAGTTAAGTGGAAGTGACATTATTTTAACAAATAATATTGCCAAAGCATGAGTCCATGTAGAAAGAACTATTCAACACTTAAAAATGTTATAAATAATGAAAAACGAAATTCTATGGACTCTTGTTCCTTACATAGATCACGTTTTTACAGTCATTTTAGCTATAGTCAATCTAAAAAATCCATTGTTGGCTGATCACAAATTTTAGTTAAATGTTAACAGTACTTGATTAAAAAAGGCAACAAAATTATAGCTGTAAAGCATTATCGCCAAATTATTGTGATAATATGAATTCCAACAAACAAATTTTAAACTTTTACCGTTTATACTTCTTTTTGCCGTATCACAGTTTTAATTGTTAGTATTTACACAGCAAGAGACTAAATAGTTTTCAATTGAATATGTGATCTCATTTTTAACATTTTAATTTAAGTAATAATTTTTTTTCTCACTTTCAAGTTTCCAGTCTAAAGCAACTAAGTTTTTTGGTACATATCTAAAATAAACATATTTCAATTTTAGCACGTAGTTTTCAGCCAATTTTTATTAAATGGAACATGGGTAATAGAGCATAAACTATCAAAAGATAAGTAAATTTTAAAGTGACAGAGTGGGATATTTGTTATAAACATTCCAAGTTGTACCTGGCAGTAGTAGGACTATTCTTATTTGTTAGCCAACCTAACAAAGAGTATTATTCACTGGAAGTTTTGGTTTTTTCAAAATGGGGCATTTAATTTCAATTATATTTTTATTTTTAACAATACCATCAGAACTTAATCCAAACCATGGTAAGACTGGCTGGCTGATAAATTGATATGCAGAGCTTGCTGTGATCCTCTTTTTCCTCTCCGTTTTCCAAACATCATCTTGCTGACCAAGAGTTTTTAAATTCTATTCTAAAGCACCATACAGATCTACACAAACTTGGTTCATGTGGAGTGTTTTCTCCTCTCTTGTTAAATCACAAAATCTAACAATATTATAAACGTTCGAAGGACTTAAAGAATAAACTAAATACGGAATTTAATTTTTATATTAGAAAGTTAATATCATTTTATAATAGTCTTCTGCAATGTATGGAGAAACTGAGAGTGTAGCTGTTGTAAGATGTAAGGTTCCATAACCTATATTAAGTTTTGAAATCATGCTAGTTGGATTGCCTATAAAATTTTCACAATTTATAAAATACATGTAGCGAAGTTTATTAAAATAGACCAGACGCCAGGGATTTTGGCCTGCATTTGCCGGGTGAGGGCAATGTTTTGATTGATTCTTAATCATTTTTTGCCGTAGAATACGATTGTCGTTACCTGCACTCTGTAAAAGTTGTGCTTCTTTTTTTAATTTAACAGTTTGTTGAAAAAAGTGACTTTTTTCACGTTTTGCTTACATCACCTTCCCCCTGCATTTTTTGTAATACGTACCTAAGGAGATTTTTGTTTCTTACTTAATTATCTTAAAAGTAACCCCAGGTAGAGGTTGCTTAGCACTTTTGTTTAACGGTAAATAACGTTCAAAGTTTAAAAAATGTGCTTTTTTACAAAATGTCCCAGAACTTGTACAAAACAGTAATAACTTTCATACTAAGCCAGAAAATTCAACAAACTATCAAAGTTTTGTATCCCGTTAGAATTTCAAAAAAATATTGATTTCGACCGATTTTATGACGATTTTGTAGCGACACTACTTTTGGACTTACGTAGAAAACTATTTATCTTTTTTTACTAAACGTCTTGAGGATTCGCTTTTGTACTGTAAAAAGGTGTTATTTTTTTTTGAATTGAAAAAAAGTGTTCCAGCATGCTCAGGAGCTGACATGATTTTTTTTTCTTAAAATTCCAAAGCCGTTAATTATTAACTGATCTGGCTAAAACTTGCACATGTTGTTGTTTAATACTTATATTTTCATTTTAAAAAAAATTAGTAGCGATCTGTATGCAGCTGGATAATAATTAAATCCGGGTAAAACAATCACTACTGTATTCGCGGCGTGCGCCAGTTACAGTGAAGGGGGAATAGCCACTGCGGTGGTGGTGGCTCTCTGAGCGGAGCTTGACAAAGAGATAGCAACTGGTTTTAAATCTTCGATGATTACTAAAACATTATTTTCTCAGCTTCCTCTGCTCGTTAAAAGAATCCTTGTGGAATCGATTTAAGGTAGCTTGACGATATTAATCAAAGGTTATTATTGCTTATCTGGCTGCATACAGATCACTACTATTTTTTTAATAAAAATATCAGTATTGAACAACATGTGCAAGTTTGAACTGGATCGGTTCACAATTAACGGCTAAGGAATTTTAAGAAAAAAAAACTTGTTTTGGCTCCTGAGCATATCAAGACATTTTTTTTAATTCATAAAAAAACCAGCTTTCCCACAGTACAAAAGCCAATCTGCAAGACGTTTAAATATAAGTTATTTATTTCCAAACAAGTATCTAAAAGTAGTGTCACTACAAAATCATCATAAAATTGGTCAAAATCAATATTTTAAAAAAATTTTAATGGGATACCAAATTTTAATAGTTTTTAAAATTTTCTGACTTGGTATGAAAGGTATCACTGTTTTGTATAAGTGTTGGGACATTTTGAAACTAATGGAAAAAAAAAAAAATCGTCAGCTAGTCGAAAAGTTTAAAACCGATTTTGATGAAATTTAGTGCAATTGCTAATATTATTATTAACAACAGTTTTTTGTAGGCATAGCTTCTTTTGGTAATATAAGGTATAAACTGTATGAAAAATTTATTTTTATTTGTTTTTGTGTGATATGATACTAAAACATATAAAAATTTAAATAACACTTAATTATGCAATAATGCTATCCGTAGAAAAATTACCCTATTAAGGAGGCTCATTTTTATAAGTCGACTTACAGAACCGGTTAAGTTATTTAATAAATATTTATTCTGCTATTACATGTATACCTGTTCAAAAGGAAGTCTTATATTTATCTGCATTTTAAGTAAAGTATAATGAAATTATAGTAGTCTTATAGAAGTAGAAAAATACAAATCATGTACATAAAGTTTGAGGTGGCAGGTTTACTAAAAAACTGTTCACCACTTATCAAATTGTTAATGAGAGAGAAAGAATCCTGCATACTAAGTGTATCATTAAATGTTGGAGAAAAAAATTATCGTAGAGTGCTCCTTATACTATTACTGAAAGAACATCAAGATCATGAATAGTAACATGTTATGAAAAATAAAAAAAATTTAAGTAAGTTTTATCCAAATTAAAAAAAATTTCACCTAATGATATATTAAAAATCACTTTAGTTTAGTCACGATTGCAGACGTCTTTTATGCGTACTAGTCCAAACAATTGAATTTCAGAAATGTGATCTACATTATGCACTCGTTTCAAGAACTCTTCTTGCTGTTGAAAAAAATATTATGCCTGAGCAAATCGATACACTTACTTTTGCTAAAATTTTTTCTGACAATACGATACTCACAAAATTAGTCATTAAACACACGCTCCACGGTCCTCATACAGAACCCTCTCCTCGTACGATTTATTGTAATCAAAAGTATACACAAAATTTTCCAAATTCTTTTACAAACGTACTACATTTTAAAACACATTTCAAACAAACAGTTATCTGCGATATCAAAGAACAAGTAGCATATGTGATAAACATATTTATAAAACTTACACAAAAGATAAAATTACAGTCGATAATTTGACGTTTGCACCTTCTAATACATTTTTATTGATGAAATATAAACGGTATATTAATACTACCAATTGCTTATCTATCCAAAGCATGTAATATATTTATGACAATATTCATAGAGGTAGTGACAGTGCATACATTAAAATTTAAAAATCAAATCCTGAAAAAACAGAAACATTTAATTATATAAGTAGTTATCTTGATGCTAGCTACGTGGGTCTTATAAAATCAGCTTGGGAACTACAAGTATTTTGAATTTGTGCCAGAAGCCATACAGTTGTATATTTAGCTTTTCATGTTTAAAACGAACAAAAACTTTGGTTTGATAAAAATAGTTTAAAAAATACTATAAACCTATCAAACGCAGCGTACAGCTTGGATGTGACTAAACAAACGTGATTACTTTGGAAAATTAATAAAGTATATGAACATCTCAGAATATTGCATTTTAAATGAAAAACTTGAAGTTTTGGGAAGAAGAAAAAATGGTATGAAAAATATTACAATCGGTAGATTAAAAAAAATACCTCTGAAGGATCATGAAGGCTTTTCTTAAAACTTATTTTAAACAGTATAATTGGTGCAACATCCTTTGAAGACATTGGAACATATAAAAAAATTGAATACTTGACTTTTAAGATACTGTTATCGTATTGGGTTTATTCGATCGTAATTTTCAAAACGATAATGTTTTCGAAAAAGCAACTTTTCAAGGTTTCCTAATAAATTAAGACAATTTTTTTGCATGGTTGGTAATTTCAGAAAATGTTCAAGGTTATGAAATATGAAGTACAGAAAAAATACTGCAGAAGACTTCGTTAATAATAAAGATAACCGCGCTCTTTTATGTACTAACTAAATTTTAGAATTAGAAGATAAATCTTGTAAATATTTTTATTTACCTGTACCAAAACGAATTAAAGATGCACTAAATCTTATCGATAAAAAAATATCTTTTAGTATAGAAATATTTAACTTTTTGTATGTAAATTTTGATAATGATCAAAGATAATGTTTCGTACAATTTGCGAAAAAAATGATGAAATTTTTCTTATCGATAGTTCAGGAGATTTGTGAAAACTTTATTTATATTATACACTAAATTGTTAGTTTACGTCTCAGAGTAAAAAAAATTGTCAAGGGCTTGGACTGGCATAGCATCAGTATTGCTCTTTAAAAGTGTGACAAGTTATAGAACTTTTAGACTTTTGTTAGATCAAAACAATTCAAAAATCTTGTTTTTAAAATTTAAATGATAACAAACATTTACGAAAAGATGATATGATTATTTATAATAGAGCTTTAATGTATCTAAAAAAAGCCTAAGAAATGTTTAATACAAATTCAAGAGATGTATGTAATAAGGAAATATATATTTTGGAAATAAATTAATTATTTTAGTACGAAATTTTTATTCAATTCTTCTATTGACAAAAACAGCAATAAAATTCCATTGTATAAGAAAGTAATAAATTTTATCATTTCTATTAATTTTTGAAATTGGAAAACAACTTAGTTTCATTTTCTCAATATCATTTATTTAAAGTCATCATTTTAAAAATCTCAAATTCTAATTTTACATTTGTTTCTATTTTATATATTAAACGGAATGACTTTTCGTTTATGTTAGAGTAGCGGGTCTGCACGCACAGAGCACAGAGAACAAAGCCCCACTAGTGTACACATATAAATGTCTGTATATACATAAGTATTCTGACTTATACTGACACTCTGCAAATGAAAAGCTTATTTCTGTAGACTTTTACTGACTTATGCTGTCGGTTTGCATAAGCTTTTAATTCTACAAGTATACATTGGAAAAGCATGTAGAATCTGCAGAAGTCAGTTTTTACGTGTGTATATATATTCTTCATACATAATAACAATATACATAATAGTACATAATAATTGATCCAATATCTACTAGTAGTTGTTCTAATTGTTTGTAACATTGATTTGAATTTTAGTTATACACTTTCCAAATCTTACAAGTCAGAAATCGTCAGTAAGTAGAAAGCCCATCTATTAGCCTCCCGGGTGGTATAGAAAAATGAACAAACAAATTTTTGTGTTAAATATACTTTTATAAAAACAAATAAATATATTTATTGCACAGTATTAGACAAATATTATGTACTCAACTTAAGAGCTAACCTTAAGAGTGCTTTCGGTGCACCGTGGACCGTTCAAGCTCTCATTAAAACTAATCGTTCAAGAGAAAAGTTAGGTGTTTCTAGCCAAATAAACGCTAAATACACTGAAAATTTCGTCTAACAGTAGCCATATTTTTGACGTGAAAGTCCTGGATTGCAATCCCAAGACTATCGTGGCTTCGGTTGAGTTGCGTCTTGACTTACATTGTCGAATTGTGTCCAGGGTGATTTATCTTATGGTCAAGCTCCGTCCTGATCATTAAGCTGATAAGTCATAACAATTTTTCCTTCACACTTCATCTGGGCTTTAGACTGCGAGTATAAATACTAGCGTTGTTGAAAATATTGCGATATTGTTCAACAGAAACAATTTACGAAGATAAAGACATTTTAATATTGAACGGTAGCAATCACTGTATTTACAAAAATTTTTTAGACCTTTTCTAAAGAAACTTTATGTTTAAAATTTATACATTGTGATACTTAAAACTTAATGCTTTTGAATTCGACACAGGTAAATCTTTTTTGGATATAATATAAATGTATTAAAACCAAGAATTAAATGGTTTTGATACTTCAACATTTCTTCTCGTAAAAATGCTTCTTTGTTATAAGTGTCTTTTAATTTAGTCTTGGAATAGTCATTTTTATATACGCTCTAATCTGTACTGCTTTAATACTTTCAACAAATAGCAATAAGTTTGGCTGTGCAGAATGAGCTATCGGATTTAGAATAAAATGATTCAGTTGTTTGTGGTTCTAAAAGTAGAACTATCAAATCAATCCCAAATTTATGAAGGTCTAGGCACCTCATTTTTGTTATAATTATTTGATGACGACGTCGACGGCATATTTTCTAATAAGTTGTTTGGTTGGAATTAAGTCTTTGTTCAAGTCCCAAAAGCAAGTCTAATTTTTATTTGACAATTGTGAAAGTATTATATAAATAATTTTTTTTTGTTGTACGCAGAGTTTTTTAAGGGACAAATTCCTTTTTTTCATTGATTTCTATAAATAAATCAAATTGTTAGAAGTTATTATCAAACAATAAAAAAGTGAGCAATGCCAAGAGTCTAAAAAGATAATAAGTTTATATAACTGACAGTAACTCAAAGTGAGTATAGGTCCAACGTTTACCTTTCTAGCCGGTAGATTTTCATTATCCAATCCAAGTAAATGTCAGGTAATTTATTACTATCTTCTTTCATCATTATTTAAAAGTATATCCTAGAACGCTATCTACATTGACGTAGTCCTCCGTGCACTTTAGATTTTTTGCTATTTGTTTAAGGTAAGGCAATAGTTAAGTTACAAATGTGTTTGAAAAAGCGCATTAGTAATAATAATGACGTAGCAAAATTTTATGATTTTAAAATAATGTTTTAAACATTTTACTATTTTCTAATTTATAATTTGTGAATAGGCTCTTTTTGTATTGAATTGTAATTGAATACTTTCACCAGAAACATTATTAAAATACTAATAATAATTGATTCCAATGATTTTTTCGATTGGGAATGTACACCATATTTTGTTAGCGTCTATTTATTTATTGAAGTATTTAATCTAGAGAATACATTATGTACATGTAGAAAATGAAAGATTATTTTTGTACTAAACAACTAACGTTTATTCTGCTGACACTTAATTTACTGTGTAAAAGGCTACATGCTTCGTATGTCTAGTAATTATAAAAAATGATAAATTGAGCAAAAATTAATGAACTATTAAAATGAAAAATCTTATAGTTATTTTTAATAAATAATATTTCTTTATCTTTGCTATTTAGATGCTGTATACGGAGAATCATTGCACTAGAGGAATGAATTTAGAGTCCTTGTTTAAAATGGATTATAGCATCATTAATCTTGATTCTGATACGCTGTTGTCATTCGATTTAGAACTTAATCTTTCAGAGTTTGATATGTTTGGGGTTGGAGAAATTGAAAATCTAGAAGAAAATCAAAATGATGACAGAATGAACCTTTGGACTGAACTTCAAAGTAACAGGTAAAAAACAATTCCCTAAACTAATAGAATAAAAATTTTAACATTGTAAAATGCCTTAGATTTACGTAATTTCACTTTCATGTAAAAAAGTAATTCTCAGTTATGATAACATTTATCTTGGAAATTTTTTGCAGACTCTAATTTTTTTAGCTCTAAATTTTTTTTATGCTGCATGAGGCATACAATTCACTGTCAACAAAATTTCGATTGCCAGTAATTTTTGATGTCCTTGTTGAGCACCTTTCACAGTCCTCGTGATAGCTTCATTTTTATAAATACATTATTTATAAAATGTAATTCATAATTTATTTATGATAAAACAAAATCTTCTAGGTAAATTTGTAAACTAATTTTTCATTAAAATTGGTATTTACTAAATGATCATGATCTTAGTTAGACTACTGTTTCTCAACAGACACAATTTTCTAGACACCGTTTACTCATAAACATTTTTTTCTAAAAATTTCACAAATAATACAATATCTACTGAGCCTTTGAATAGACTAGGTCATTGTGCCACACTTTTTAAAACATTTTCTACGTTATACAACTTAGGTAGTCTCATTTTCGGCAGATAAATAATTATGATATTATTAGATTGTTTATTACATCGTCCCCAAGTGATCGCTGATAACTTTAAATAATCTAAAGATTATAGGATGCTAGATTTGTACTGATAATTAAAACTGGCTGTAGATCATAAACAAGTGAGGAACGTGTTACTGTATTAGAAACACGCGCCACAAAGGAAAAGAAAATGAATTAGAATTTATTCGCAGCCTCCTAGATACTAGTGTACAGAAGGTTATGAGTTTGAAACCTTACTTTGGAATAATTTTTTTATTCCTCATTTAAATTTTTACGATTATAATGGTTGTATTTTTCAGTACAATGGTATTTCTTGCTTGAGTGTTTCAATTATTATACCTCCATTAAGTACACGTTATCGTATTTCTTTACTTTGCCTTTATTTTTGCTTAATACAATTCAAACACTCTTCTTAGTTACAAACGCTATTGTAACACCATTTTTTTAATCTCGAAAATGAAGGATATACATAATAAATAGCTAAAACATACTTCTTACTGTACTTTTCCAATTAACTTATCTATAATATTGGGTTTATACACATTATTATATTCTTTGGAAAGTGTGACCCCTTCCAAACTTCCACTTGCTCGTTTTATTATAACTTGAATATTATTTAGGGCTTACATCCATAATAAAACACCACTTCCTCTTTTTTTGTTTTTGAAAGAAAAAGCTGTTTTTTTTATGTCAAAAGTTAGTGAGGTTAAAAGTGATTTGTTTTGGCAAAAATGGCCGCAATGAAAAAATGTGTTGATTTTTTTCTCTCTCTAAAAAATTTATGTATCAGTATGAATCATCAATTTCAATATTTAACGTTCTTACGAAGAATTAATAAACTCCAAGAGCTTACAGTTCAGTCTTTTATTCAGTTGACAACGTTTCGACTGCACTCAAGGCAGACATAATCTCTCATATGTGTATACACTACAGACGAATCTTTCTCGTTTATTCAATCGCGTTCATGTTCTTTTGTTCGAGTATCAACAGTTCTAATATCAGACGTTTAATATCAGAAATGGTATATATCACTAAGTTAAATACTGTAAATAAGATTACTGACACAAATAATTTAAGTACAGTACTTAAATATTATATCAAACATTGTTTAAAATAATTAAAAATACAAATAGAGTTTTATCGTGTGTTTGAATTCGCGCCGTTTTATAAATGTATAAAATCTTTCGATATTCATGTTTGTCGTTACTTACATGTACCTAGTCCTACATTAGATTATATTCAGACAGCTTCAAAGCCAGTCAGTTATATTAGAGCAGATATAGATATTATTTAATATTAAGGGGACGTTGCTCTACATAATTTGTAAGTTTATTTATTCTATTTAATTGTTTAAACTGGTAGTTTATGGTAGCTGTTGTAATATTTATTTTCATTATAATTATTTTAACTCGGAGACTTGAAAAGGACTGCCTTAAGTGCAGTCGAAACGTTGTCAACTGAATAAAAGACTAAACAGTAAGCCCTTGGAGTTTATTAATTCTTCGTGTCATTTTCACTGTTCTTAGAGTCCTCTTATTGATATTTAACATTCTTCTTAAATATTTGTGGGGTAATTGATCTAGTTTTTTATTATTTGACATTGATCAGATAGCTATTGACCTTTTGAACCTTGATTGGTACAAAAAACTTAGCAGAACTAACCGTGTATTAAACTACCACGCACACCACTGCATGTCAGTGAAAAAAGGCAGAGTTATAATTATGGTTAACAGAATTTTTAAACTCTGTGATAGTAAATTCAGGACTAAAAACATTATGTACATAAGACGGATGTTGTCTGAAAATTGTTACTCAGAAGACTTTGTTACAAAAGTAATAAACACTAAATTACAAAAATACTGTTATAGTAATAAGTATCAACAAACTTTTATTTATAAACTAAAAAACCGCTTATAATTATACCTTACCATTAAAAAATTTTAGTGTAATAAACGGTAATAATAGCAAATTATCTTCAACTATAAGATTGGGAAAAGATACCTTAGACACAGGACAGAAAACACACGTCGTACACTCAATTAAATGTCAAAAATGTTAAAAAGTGTGTATAGGCCAAAGTTCACGAAAACTTACGACCAGACTAAAAGAACATGAGAGACTACATAAAAATGAATCTGAAAATTCTGTCTTTTTTCTACATGCGAGAGAATATAACCACAGTTTCGACTTTAATATTAACATAAACAACAAAAATATCAATATATCAAAATGATTCGTCCTAATGGACCTGTCCCGGGGAGGTTAGTTATTAATCTGTAGACACATTGGGTGAATCCAACAATACCACCGGAATAGCCGGGGTGTCAATGAAGATTTTTCTCTCCTTGCTCCATCAAACAAAAACAAAAAATTTAACTTTCTTCTCAAAAGGTTAACATATGCTGAATGAATGGCAGGTCCAAAGTAACACTTGTTACACGTATTTTAATTTAAAATTATAAATGCGCTTGTTAGTTGATTTACAAAAAATTATTTATTATTTACGTGAATAACTGATATTAAGAACTTACAAATTTAAAGGTAAGTATCTCGCAGCTAGCTGCCTATTATGTGTATTATAGCACTCTCGTCAGAGTCACAACAGCGCGCTACGCTCTCCAGATTGTATCAGACCTCGTACCACAGTACTCGCCTACTTTCCTTTGTTCTTTTCTATCTTATTTTTCTACACACATGTAGAACTAACTTACGTATCTAATATACACTTAACAAATTCATTCAATCATCCAATTTAGGTCAAAATTTTACTTATAATAACTTATTATTATTTTGAAAAATGCAAAAGAAGTGTAGCTGAAAAATTAGAATTAACTGGAAGTTTAAGCATCCGTACCCATAACTCCTACAGATTCCTTTGCAGTAGATAGTGTTTTTAAAATTTTTTTTTTTTTACTATTTTTTTTACTTTACATGCTTGTAATGTTTACATGTTGGTCCAGCAAGAACCAACAGCAATTAATGATGCTAATTAAATAATGCATAATTGCCTAACCATAGTTACAGTTAAAAGTATATGTGTTAAATATATTGCTTAACTGCTATTTGCTTCAAAGATAGACTTTTGATGTAGAACTTAATTTTTAAAAGTTATTTAGAAACATTTTAGATTTTTGAGTTTTAAAACTTTTTACTTAAAGTTTTGCACAAGGTGAGTGAAATAAAAATAATTTTTTTTTGTTGGATGTAAAGTTTATACGGAGCGCCATCTGTGTTGATTTATGTAGTACTCAAGTGCATAATCGATGCTGCACATCAGTACACACGACAGTTGAATACGTGCTACTAGCCTCTACACACGATAGTTAAATACGACGGTAAGATTATTGTATCAAGACGGCAAGGTTGAGTTTGAATAAAGTTAATTTGTATTCTAATAAAACTAACAGTGTAGTTCATGTAATTCTTTGTACCCTTGCACAAACTTATGTATGAGCAGTCTCGCGCAGCGGAAGTAATTATGCTAACAGATGTCATTTAAGTTGTTTATAAATCTTTTATAATGACTTTTTTTTTAAATAACAGTTGGATTTAAGTATGTTAATTGTTACATTTTCATGTTATTAAAAATTTTAAAGAAAGTAGAGATCAAGTTGCAGCTGACCGAGATGCATACTTGTTACTCACGTAAATGTTACGTGTAATATCTTTTGAATGTACCGATGGTTTTGGTTAATAAATAAAATAATTTCACATCCTCCCTTTTCAATGTGAATGTCAGTTAAAATAATAATATCCTTTTTCACTAACCACCGAGAAAAACATGAACATTCGAGATATTAGTTTCAAATACTTAATTTTCTAGTTAGTTATACATCTTATATACAGTCACTTAATATTTTTCTACAAGGTGTTTTTGTAAAACCTTATTTTTGTGTGCGTAAGATTCATAACTGAAAATTTATTTCTAACCGATATTTTCTATTTCTAAATTATTTTCCAATTATACAACCGCTCACAATACTCTAACGATCCACAGTGGGCAGAAAACGACTATTATTGTCAAAAAATCGGCTAACACGACAATTTGAAACCGATTTAGTTGATTTTTTTTTAATTTAAAAAGGAGATTTTCACCTACAATGTATCACTGCTGTTTTTTTATTAAATGCAACATAACCTAAAAAAAAATAAATTACGTGGTATATAAAAAATAAATTAAATCTGACCTAGTCGCAAATTTGTTGTAAGATATTTACTGATTTGTATTTATCTAGCCTAGGGACAACAAATACTTTAACAGAAATATTTAAAATTTTATGGCAGTACTTTCGACTAGGTCAGATTTTTTGACAAAAACAGTTGTTTTCTGCCCACTGTGCGATCCCCCTAAAAAATCTTTTCATTTCTCGTCGATTCTCTTACATACTCCTAAGTTTAAAGATTACTAGAATAAGTACTTATTTCATCCTCCTAAGTAAAGTTAAACTTATGACTATTTAGAAAAATTAAATGATCTATGATAGTTTTAAAGAGGACTTGATATTTTAAAAATCTATAATTCAAAGTTGTCTCAAAATTTATTAGAATCACCTGCATAAGCTTTAGTATCAGGCAAATTGCAGTGCAAAAATAAATTTATATCTTACAAGTGTCAAAAAAGCAGGCTAAATCCGAGAATCCTTTGACTGAGCCCTCGTTCATATATTTATGTAAACTCAACTCAATCTTATTTCCATTTTCGTAAGTGATGATAGTTGAATTGAACTACTAATAAATTTAATGGCTTAAAAGTGTTACCTGGCTTCTTATTTGCAAATGTCCTTTTATTCTAAAATTTGACTACGACTCTACGACATAACTTTTGCCAGTCACTATTAAATACTTGAAATGCCGGTAAAATGTAAACTAGTTTAAGATATCAATAAGTTTGAGTATTATTGGAGTAAAAAATTCATACTTTCCAATTAACTTGAACGTAGTGAATCCTTCCACTGTAATTATAGTGAAAAAAGACATTTATTACCTAAACATTCATGAACTTAAACCAGGGATTTCACTATCAACAGTTCCTGTTATCTGTTATGATGGATGATAACAAGATTATTGGATTAATATTAGTAATATAATTAATTCTTTATGAAAATACGTATGATTCAGAAGTTATCACTGACCAAGTAAACATATTTATACTTAAAGTTGTACTGTATTCATTACGCGTGCATTCATAAATTACACAGGCCCACAAAAAAAAATGTGAGTACTTTTGACCAGACATACTTTTTCTGACGTCTTTTTGGACGCTAAATCTGAATCTGTAATAAAAAATGAGCCTTCCGCAAAATATTTTGGGGTTTCTGAGAAAAAACCTCATTTTTTGAAATTTTTTAAGGGTTCTTCGAAATTTAAGAGTAAAGAGAGTGAAAACAAAATCATTTTGACTTTAGAATTAATTTCTACAGGAAAAAATACATCGAAAATTATGTTATGGTTTGTTTTTTCATGAATCTACTATCCGGCGTCGGAACGACTAAAAAACCACAAAAAGTTATAATTTGCTTCAAATTTGGTTAAAATGACATTAAAATTCAGTTTTACGCTTTTGAATAAGTTTACATATATTAAAAATACGATACTGGAAATTTTTGTGGTTGCTAATCACAAATTTGATGTCAAATTTTTTTAAAATCACTCCTAGAAGACATTAATGAGTAAAATATGGAATAAATTTAGTGATTTTCTTGAAAATTGCTATTTTAAATACCGTTTTGAAGTTATTTCACGACTTGGTATGTAAAAACAAGATTAACTTGGAATTTTAAGTATAAATTGAGCTTGAAATTGATCATCAGTGACTCGAACAAACCCATGGTAAGGTATTTTGGTTATTTTTGAGATATTGTCGTATTAAATTGATTCTCGTTTACGTACACGTTTTTCATCGAAGCTTCGATATAAAGGGTTTCTGCCACGTTTTTGTCCTCTTCTCGGAGTGACATGTCTTTTTATCATCCAGCAGTAATCTGCTAACATGTTGATACCCCAGTTTCCTTGAAATCTACGTTCAAACTCCTTTAAATCTTGGTGAAATCGTTCACCATGCTCTTCACTAAAGTCTCCGTTATTTTCAGGAAACTGATCAACGTGTGAATCAAGAAAATGAAGTTTGAAACTCATTAGGCAGCCTAATCTTTGGAAGTTACGTACCATTGTTTTCACAATATTTATGTAATCCACGTCTTTTGTGTTACTCAAAAATTTTGTCGACACCTCTTTAAAGCTTGACCATGCCGCTTTCTCAACATCATTCATAGTTGTGTCAAAGTTTTCATCTCTAAATAAAGTACGAATTTCAGGACCGTCAAAAATTCCTTCCTTTAATTTAGCATCTGATTTCTGATGAAATACTTTTCCTACGTATTTGAAACATTGGCCATCTTTATCTAATGCCTTGACTAATTGTTTCATCAAACTAAGTTTTATATGGAGAGGAGGTATCAAAATTTCGGACGGATCCACGAGAGGTTCTTTAAGAATATTCTGTTTTCCAGGTTCAAATGATTCTCTTGGTGGCCACATTTTTTTTCTATAGTGATATGTTCTATCTCTACTATCGAACATACACAAATAACAAGGGTAATTTATAAATCCAGATTGTTATCCAAGTATCATAGATAGAATTTTTAAGTCCCCACATATTTTCCAGTTGTGGTCCTCGTGTTTTATTTTCGTCAAGAGCAGTTCAAGATTACAATATTCCTCTTTCAGTACAGTTGAATGTGCTAACGGTAAAGGAGCATACTTGTTTGTAATGTGAAGAAGAACAGCTTTAAGGCTGCTCTTTGATGAACTAATGAATATTCGCCAATTTTCAGATTTGTAAACGTTTGGTTTAAATTTATCTATAAGTCCTTTTACATCAGTGCAGTATACTAGATTTGAATCTTCCTTAAAATATTTACGGAAGTTTTTGTCTTGATTACGGTATGTGCTTACTTTTGTACCCTTTGTCAACATATTTCTTCTCTTTAATTCTGATGCTAGTAATTATGACTGTTCTTTAGATAAACCAATCTTTCTAATTAAATCATCGAGACTTTTTTGATAAAATTTTGTAACAGTTCGCTCTTTACCAACAGGAACATACTCTTCATCGCTGTATAAAGAAAGATTCTCTTTACTTGAGGAGGATTCTTATAAATCCTCCTCATCGGTTGCGTTATCATTGTTGCCAGATTGTTTTTCGTTAATTTAATTTAACAAATTAACAAATAGGCTTTTGTTCCATATCTCTTGACTTTTTCTAAGCTTCTTGTAAATATATTGTTTAAATATACTTCATTACGATCTAATTTTATTAAACAAAATAGTCAATCGCTTTCATCTTTTTGCCGTTATCATCGTTGCCAGATTTTTTTTTGTTTGTTTAATTTGTCGAGTCGTCATCTGCATTTAAAGCGTCCAAACCTATTGTCAAACTATCTCGTGACTCTTTACTCTCGTAGGCTTCCAGAAATACTTTTTGTGCAATCTCAAAGCTCCGAACACTAGGATAAACTATAGTTTTCTTTTTAATTTTACTCTTACCTTCTATTTTTGTTAAACAAAAATAGCAATCGTTTTCATCTCCTGGTTCTTTCCAGTTTGTAGGTGTCGTAAAGTTTAATCTAGCCTTGTCCTGATT
The DNA here is from genome assembly GCF_000648655.2 of Copidosoma floridanum. The sequence continues at coordinate 57,820 of NW_019379828.1, forward strand.
TAAACTTGCTCGATTCATCATCGTGTAACATGAACCACAGACATCAAAGGGACCCACGGTTTATCTTGCTGTCAAATGTCACCATCAAAGCATATCATATATGAATGTTTTATGGACTCTGTAATTTTTCTTCTGCTTTTGATCTCGATACATACATAACATACGTAACAGAAGTTATCTGGATTTCCTGCGCACCTATGACTTAATTGATTGCCAGACGTACCATCAGAGTTTATTAAAGCTTGAAGATTGCAATGTGCCATAAATTAAATGTAAACCCCACACGCTAAGAATCCTGTTCCGATCGTAGGTAAGTCCGCCGTCCTAGGAGTAAAAACTCTCATACCTCCCCAAGCCTAAATATAAGAGTTTTCTGACTTTGACGAGGACACTGTCAACTCGTCATCAGACACACTACGGCATCATCCTCGCATCCCAGCGCTCCCCTGCAAGTCAGCGCGCCTTCGTTGGCTTCGTTACTACGAATAGTTGGACCAAACGAATCATTCTACACATTCCATTTTCAGAGCAGTTGTCATCGTGGCCAACATAATCCGTAGCAGCAGGTTTTTATAAGTACAACAAAAGAGTACTAATACTTGCTTGAGACAAAATGCCTCAAATGCAAGTGACAATTGTGATTAGTTTTTGCACACCCAAATTTGAGCATGGGTCGTGCTCATAACAATAAGGTATCATATTTAGCAATAATAAAATTTTACGACTCTAACAACATAGGAAGAAAATAAAGACAAAAGCGATTGACTATTTTGTTTAATAAAATTAGATCGTAATGAAGTATATTTAAACAATATATTTACAAGAAGCTTAGAAAAAGTCAAGAGATATGGAACAAAAGCCTATTTGTTAATTTGTTAAATTAAATTAACGAAAAACAATCTGGCAACAATGATAACGCAACCGATGAGGAGGATTTATAAGAATCCTCCTCAAGTAAAGAGAATCTTTCTTTATACAGCGATGAAGAGTATGTTCCTGTTGGTAAAGAGCGAACTGTTACAAAATTTTATCAAAAAAGTCTCGATGATTTAATTAGAAAGATTGGTTTATCTAAAGAACAGTCATAATTACTAGCATCAGAATTAAAGAGAAGAAATATGTTGACAAAGGGTACAAAAGTAAGCACATACCGTAATCAAGACAAAAACTTCCGTAAATATTTTAAGGAAGATTCAAATCTAGTATACTGCACTGATGTAAAAAGACTTATAGATAAATTTAAACCAAACGTTTACAAATCTGAAAATTGGCGAATATTCATTAGTTCATCAAAGAGCAGCCTTAAAGCTGTTCTTCTTCACATTACAAACAAGTATGCTCCTTTACCGTTAGCACATTCAACTGTACTGAAAGAGGAATATTGTAATCTTGAACTGCTCTTGACGAAAATAAAACACGAGGACCACAACTGGAAAATATGTGGGGACTTAAAAATTCTATCTATGATACTTGGATAACAATCTGGATTTATAAATTACCCTTGTTATTTGTGTATGTTCGATAGTAGAGATAGAACATATCACTATAGAAAAAAAATGTGGCCACCAAGAGAATCATTTGAACCTGGAAAACAGAATATTCTTAAAGAACCTCTCGTGGATCCGTCCGAAATTTTGATACCTCCTCTCCATATAAAACTTAGTTTGATGAAACAATTAGTCAAGGCATTAGATAAAGATGGCCAATGTTTCAAATACGTAGGAAAAGTATTTCATCAGAAATCAGATGCTAAATTAAAGAAAGGAATTTTTGACGGTCCTGAAATTCGTACTTTATTTAGAGATGAAAACTTTGACACAACTATGAATGATGTTGAGAAAGCGGCATGGTCAAGCTTTAAAGAGGGGTCATCATTCAAAAGAAATTACACGTAACATTTACGTGAGTAACAAGTATGCATCTCGGTCAGCTGTAACTTGATCTCTACTTTCTTTAAAATTTTTAATAACATGAAAATGTAACAATTAACATACTTAAATCCAACTGTTATTTAAAAAAAAAGTCATTATAAAAGATTTATAAACAACTTATATGACATCTGTTAGCATAATTACTTCCGCTGCGCGAGACTGCTCATACATAAGTTTGTGCAAGGGTACAAAGAATTACATGAACTACACTGTTAGTTTTATTAGAATACAAATTAACTTTATTCAAACTCAACCTTGCCGTCTTGATACAATAATCTTACCGTCGTATTTAACTATCGTGTGTAGAGGCTAGTAGCACGTTTTCAACTGTCGTGTGTACTGATGTGCAGCATCGATTATGCACTTGAGTACTACATAAATCAACACAGATGGCGCTCCGTATAAACTTTACATCCAACAAAAAAAAATTATTTTTATTTCACTCACCTTGTGCAAAACTTTAAGTAAAAAGTTTTAAAACTCAAAAATCTAAAATGTTTCTAAATAACTTTTAAAAATTAAGTTCTACATCAAAAGTCTATCTTTGAAGCAAATAGCAGTTAAGCAATATATTTAACACATATACTTTTAACTGTAACTATGGTTAGGCAATTATGCATTATTTAATTAGCATCATTAATTGCTGTTGGTTCTTGCTGGACCAACATGTAAACATTACAAGCATGTAAAGTAAAAAAAATAGTAAAAAAAAAAAAATTTTAAAAACACTATCTACTGCAAAGGAATCTGTAGGAGTTATGGGTACGGATGCTTAAACTTCCAGTTAATTCTAATTTTTCAGCTACACTTCTTTTGCATTTTTCAAAATAATAATAAGTTATTATAAGTAAAATTTTGACCTAAATTGGATGATTGAATGAATTTGTTAAGTGTATATTAGATACGTAAGTTAGTTCTACATGTGTGTAGAAAAATAAGATAGAAAAGAACAAAGGAAAGTAGGCGAGTACTGTGGTACGAGGTCTGATACAATCTGGAGAGCGTAGCGCGCTGTTGTGACTCTGACGAGAGTGCTATAATACACATAATAGGCAGCTAGCTGCGAGATACTTACCTTTAAATTTGTAAGTTCTTAATATCAGTTATTCACGTAAATAATAAATAATTTTTTGTAAATCAACTAACAAGCGCATTTATAATTTTAAATTAAAATACGTGTAACAAGTGTTACTTTGGACCTGCCATTCATTCAGCATATGTTAACCTTTTGAGAAGAAAGTTAAATTTTTTGTTTTTGTTTGATGGAGCAAGGAGAGAAAAATCTTCATTGACACCCCGGCTATTCCGGTGGTATTGTTGGATTCACCCAATGTGTCTACAGATTAATAACTAACCTCCCCGGGACAGGTCCATTAGGACGAATCATTTTGATATATTGATATTTTTGTTGTTTATGTTAATATTAAAGTCGAAACTGTGGTTATATTCTCTCGCATGTAGAAAAAAGACAGAATTTTCAGATTCATTTTTATGTAGTCTCTCATGTTCTTTTAGTCTGGTCGTAAGTTTTCGTGAACTTTGGCCTATACACACTTTTTAACATTTTTGACATTTAATTGAGTGTACGACGTGTGTTTTCTGTCCTGTGTCTAAGGTATCTTTTCCCAATCTTATAGTTGAAGATAATTTGCTATTATTACCGTTTATTACACTAAAATTTTTTAATGGTAAGGTATAATTATAAGCGGTTTTTTAGTTTATAAATAAAAGTTTGTTGATACTTATTACTATAACAGTATTTTTGTAATTTAGTGTTTATTACTTTTGTAACAAAGTCTTCTGAGTAACAATTTTCAGACAACATCCGTCTTATGTACATAATGTTTTTAGTCCTGAATTTACTATCACAGAGTTTAAAAATTCTGTTAACCATAATTATAACTCTGCCTTTTTTCACTGACATGCAGTGGTGTGCGTGGTAGTTTAATACACGGTTAGTTCTGCTAAGTTTTTTGTACCAATCAAGGTTCAAAAGGTCAATAGCTATCTGATCAATGTCAAATAATAAAAAACTAGATCAATTACCCCACAAATATTTAAGAAGAATGTTAAATATCAATAAGAGGACTCTAAGAACAGTGAAAATGACACGAAGAATCAATAAACTCCAAGGGCTTACTGTTTAGTCTTTTATTCAGTTGACAACGTTTCGACTGCACTTAAGGCAGTCCTTTTCAAGTCTCCGAGTTAAAAGTTTTAAAATAAATTCATTGTGCACAGTTGGAATGCTTTAAGCATTATCTGAACTGTCTACTAATTTGTGATCTCTTAATATAAAGTCGTTAGTCACTGCTAGCTTTCACTCGTATCACTTTTGCAGAGGCTAATCAGGACAAGAAAAAAGTTTTAGTTGTGAGCCATTCATTTGAGTACGTAAACGCAAACTGTAAGCATACTGAAGGAACTCCGTAAAATTATTAACGCTGACTAGAGAGCGTAACGTATTTTTTTCTGAAATCTCCCAAACAAAATACCAACGCTCGTAGAATAGTAACAACATTATAGTTGTACTAAATTTAGATTACGATAATCAAATAGTACTTAAAAGTAGTTCTGACTATAAGCAGTCTGTAAAATTGTCATCGCAAGTAAAAGAAAAGCTATTGAACATTCAGTGTTTTTTGTTTCCATTTGTAGCAGCATTTTATAAAAAATTACAAGTGCTAGTCAGGACTTGATAAGAAGTTGGATACCCTAGATAAGGGATATGTGATATAGAAAAATCTTGATAGTGCTTTTAATTTCTTAAGACTGCGAAAAAAATATTGATTTTAATTGTGCCAAAAATTCTTAACTAGATAAATGCTTTAAAAATTAATACTGTATTAGCAGCAGAGTTTTCTATACTAAAATACGATATAGAAATTGTTGAAGTTAAATATTTCAACACTACGTCGGATTGTATTTCTTACATAACAGACTTTAATAAATGGCTTTAAACTAGTGCCTAGAAGCCCATCACTACAGACGTAGAAGATTTTACGGTGGACTCTACGCTAAATTTTAAAATTAGTAGTTAATGTAATAAATACCATGCAATAAATGGTAGTTCTTGTTTGGAACACTCTGTTGCTAGCAAAGAAAAAAAGCGAGTGTGAATGTACGGAATGCAGATCAGCAATGATTTAAATGAGTCATTATGTTAGCTCTACATCCAGAAAATGAGCAAACATATTAAGTGTCAAATTATAGAAAATACGAAATCAGTTTCAACTTCAAGGAGATTGCCTTTTTAGTGTAACCTAAGCAGTTTAAAAAAATTTTAAATAGAATGATGTAACCATTTTGTATATTTTTTAGAGAAAAAAAAAGTTAAAAAATTATTATATTTATATGTATAACAAAAGTAAATCAACAAGTGCAAATAAATTATTAACAAAAAACATGGTAATTTTCTTAAAGCTCAAGCAGTATATGATAATGAGAAAAAAAAGGATGTCTGAAAAAATTTAAAGGAGATTTAGAAGAAAGCCAAAATGGTGATAATAGTGCTAGTCATTATAACAATATAAATTATTACTACACATGAATGGAAGATGTATCAAAGTTTGTAAGAAGTTTTTTCACGAAACATGTAACTAAAAAATATCGATTTGCGACTGCTGTCTTTATTATTTAATAACTAATAAGAAGTTGAAACACTTACAGTAGAGTGCGTTAAAGTAAACAAATTTGCTCATTTATGATAATGAATTTTTGAAATTTGAAAATCACAAATAAAAATCGGTTATTATTCATAGTGGACATGAAATTTGAGTGATTATGGATACCTGTACATAATACTTGTTGATAATTTTACAAACTATTAACTAAATTTGAAAAAGAAACTAAAAGCAGTAAAAAACTAGCTCCCTGCACGGAGAGAGCTCTGATGCTATGGTAGTATGCGTATCTATATACTACTGGAATACAGTGTGTCACGTACTACAGTAGCACCCGTGGAACGCAACGGTAGTATCGAGAGTCTGCTACGGTAGTATAAAGACCTATATACAACTGTAGATAGTGAAACGCACTACTAAAGCTTCTGCTTTATACTACAGTAGCACCCTTGAGGCGCTGCATAAGTATCGAATCTCACGTACTAAGTTAGCTCGGGACTCATACCAAATTGGTATGGCGCACGAGCAAACGTAGTATACGTTGTCTGTTCTACGCCACTATACAATTGTTCGGCGGCATAACCTTTAAGACCGAATTGCAAATGCAATACGTAGTTGCATGAGTGTTGCTTTTTCAAGAACTTCATTTGTATTTTTATATCAGATTTTTGTTAAGAGACGTAATGTTCAATCTGTAAGCTTAAGTATTTTGTTGTAAATAATAGTGAGTGTAAGAAAAAATTTAGACCTCCAGTATGCTAAGATTATCCAAAAAAAAGCATTGTAAAACCGTAAATTCTTACTTTTTTAGAAAAACATGTTAAAACTGATTGAAAAATTATTTGTTGTCTAGTATTATTTCTTTTACCATAAAAAACTCTTACAAACCCCTATTAAAATAATTATTACGCTAATTAAAGTAACTAAAATTTTTTGTTTGTGTACTTTTAGATCTGAAAAATTTTGTAAGACACATTAACATAAACATTTCGATGGAATATGGCGATAGGTATCGGTATAAATACATGTAACAGTTTTTAAAGTTGACGTGATGTGTTATTGTAACAAACTTACTAAATATCTTCATCTAAGATAAGATTCGTGCTTAATAGTTTACTCAAAGAAAAAAAATTGAATGATACGAGTCGATTACTTTTAGTATAGGTTAATTTTGCTAACAAAAAAACATTTTTTAATATGTTCCATTAAATAAACCTCATCAGCATGGGCATTGTTTTAATAATCCTAAATTTATAACAATAACTTGCAAACCTACTAATAATGGTACAGTGGTGTGGTACAGACGACGTATACTACGTTTGCTCGTGCGCCATACCAATTTGGTATGAGTCCCGAGCTAACTTAGTCCGTGAGATTCGATACTTATGCAGCGCCTCAAGGGTGCTACTGTAGTATAAAGCAGAAGCTTTAGTAGTGCGTTTCACTATCTACAGTTGTATATATACTACCGCAGGGTAATATAGGTCTTTATACTACCGCAGTAGACTCTCGATACTACCGTTGCGTTCCACGGGCGCTACTGTAGTTCCTGACGCACTGTACTCCGGTAGTATATGGATACGCATACTACCATAGCATCAGATCTCTCTCCGTGTGGTTTTTTAAGAAATTGCAAAATTTTGCCTTAGACTAACAAAGCATGTATAGCAATTCAGTACCAATGAGATAATTAAATAAAGTAAAGGACTCTGGTTTTTTTCCATTGCAATAAATGTAATATATTTAAGAGTCTATTTAAAATAATAAGAAAATTAACGATTATTGCGATTTTACTGAAGAAAGAGAAAGTGTTAAATTGATTTCATCTTTTAATGCATAAAATTTAACTCTTGAAACTAAAATTTTCTTTTTTCTTAGCTTATAACTATTTTAAGGATTGAAAGGCTCTAAAAATAGAGATTCAAAACTTAGTGGCACGTTTTTTTTTCTTTTGCATCTTAGATTATTTTACGAAGTATTCAGTAATTGGCTTGAAAGCCTCCTCATTCTGTTTTTCAAAAACTATTTTTCCTGACTTTCGCAATGGAAGCCTACGTCCAATCGTTTTCTCTAGCTCTTTTTACTTACCAAAAAACATGTTTTTCTGTACTAATAGCGCTAATGTTGACTGCTTGACAAGAACCAATACACTTGCAATATGTATTTGCAATATTTGTAGCCAAAAAGTCAAATTATCTTATGTTTCTACTATTACCTACATCTCTGTCCTTGTCTATAACAAAAAATTCATATTTTTCCAGTATCAAATAGCTTACACAACTTTTTAAAATCATTTTACGTTATGTCAGTATTGACATAATCATTTTAGATGTCCTTTAAATTTATATTATCTTGCCGAGTATTACTAATTGTAAGAGGTTCAAATTATCTTTGACCAAATGCTTTCAAATTTCAGTAAATTACTAGCAAAGATAGAAACAGTTAGCGCTTTTGACGTTCCATGCAGGAAGAGGCTTTGACATTATCTTATTTTTTATAAAAAATGTCGTCGAATATCATTATACAGTTAGGTAGTGCTTTATCTGGCAATCTGATTAATTCGTGATTGCTAAATGAATAACGCTTAACACTATCTGTGAGCACTCACAATTGTTTTAGAACCTTATACTTGAGCCAATTGAATGCAATTAGTCTTTTCATGATGGAGTACATAGTGGATATGTAGGGCTTAAAGAAGCCTGACAATAATTATGTGCTTATAGAGTTATTAATTATTTCACTTCGTGGGGATGATTAGCCACAAGTATTTCTCATAAAGGCACTATTTTGTTAGGGTGTACTGAATAATAAACGAGAGAATTTATGGCTTGAGTTTGCTATCATGGATTAGACTAGACATAAGGGGATATTGACTCCATAAAAATTTTCAATGTTCTTAATTAAAATCTTCAAGATGCTAAGAAGACTTTTGTAGTTGAAAAATTATTGAAAACTCAGTTAATATTATAGATAACTATCCCGATATTCTATAAGGAAGAATACACAACAGTAAGGTAAAAGGAATGCACCTATTTAATCACTATAAACGTTAATTCAATATGTACAATATGTATACATACAAGACTAGACTATTTCAGTTCAAAAAGTATGTCTGTAAGATAGTTATTAATCTATCTTTTAAAAACAACATTTGAATTTTGTGTGTCAATCATTTTATTTACTATTTTTATTTTACTAATGTGAATTATTTTAGAAGTTAAATGTTTAAAATAATAAATCTTATTCTCTTAAATTTTTGTATCATCTTCGAAAATATTAAATGAATGGCCAGTTCTTATGAATTGTTCAAACAATGCCGAATTCTCTGTCCTTATCAGTCATACAATCAGTACAATATCCACGTGAGCCCTTATTGCACTTTCTTAATACATTATTGTGTCCCTTAATTCTAATTTTTGCAACTCTGCTATTTTTACTCACACAACCATCCTTTCAGTTCTCATCACCACACTTTGCTCCTCTCTTCCATGCTCCCTCCCACTCCGTGTCTCTCTCTCGCAGCGCGCGCCACTCTTCTGTCAACCGCTCTGTATCTCTTTCTTTCTCTCGCGCGCTCCCTTCCCCTCACGCTGCTACTATAACAATGTATATATTGTATGTATAGCTGCTTACCAGTGTGTATACATGTATACAAAGTAAATATGTAAAAAATAGGTAACCTTTGTTAAACATGTAATTTTACTTAGAACTAAAAAGTAAGTTATCTCTGTACGTTATATATACATACACATATTGTGACCATCAGTCATTCTTACTAAAATTTTGATACTTGTTTATTAGCGTATAAAACTATCGCTGAAAAATAAAGTAGTATAGCGATAATGCGGATTACGAAGACAACGGTACTTGGAAAGAGACAACATCATACTACGAAATCAATCAATGATGATCCTTGCAAAGCTCCCACGCCCGACGCTATCACTGAGCCGCCGAAGAACCGAGGTCAAGCAAGGCACAGCAACGCCCGATTCTAGCTCTAGATTCTCTGCTTAGCAGATCAAAAGTACCTCGCTTCTCAGATTTCTAGACTGATCTCAAAATTTGTACCACTAGCTTATAGTGACGTGCTTGGTGAGGCATTGTGTCTGATCCTTTTGCGTCTGCATTACGCTAGTTTTTCTATTATTTTATGATCGTTATCACAAATTAAAATCGTTCTTCCATAAATCTTTGTAACTAATTATCAATTACATTACTTATTGTAATAGTCATAATTCAAATTTGGACGATCATTAAGATATTGAAAGATAAATTTTTATCGAACGAGCGTTATACCTTGTTCGTATGACTTTAAGCCGTTTGTGCCCTTGTATGTTATGTAATTTAATATACGATTACTTCTTCATAGATGTTATTTCGTGTATTTATTAATTTATGAGTATTTTTATACGTTCTACATTATTTTTCATAAGATCGTAATACTATATTACAATCAGGTTATTTGTATGTTTGTGAGTAAGGGATCCTTTCACCTTTTCTTAGACTGTTTGATATACTCGTAATATATTGAGTATCGACAGGCACCCAAACTTTCCGTAGTTCCTACCTGTTCACTTTTACATGGGATATTAGAAGGGCGGGAGCTTTTTCTGAAATTGATTTCACTGTGTTAAGTAGAATGTTATGGTCTAGGTAAGTATCGTGATCTCACGACTTCATCATAGTCAACAACGTGACTCTCTTCTCGGCAATTAGCCGCAGAAAATGAACGAGAACGTCACAGTATATACCTCATATTTTGTTCATTCTTTACTAAATCAAGGAACTGAAAATACCTTGTAAAACACGCACATAAACATGAAATTTCGAAATAACGCAAGTCATATTTTGTACAGTAAAATAAACATACATTTTATTAAAGTAATATCAAAACAAACAAAGTGTCTGTGTGTGTGTGCGCATGTATGTATTTAGGCAGACTCCATTAGCTAAGTATAATAAGTTACATCCACCAGTACAAGAACTAATGGTATCTTAGATACTCTGAAAGCGTCGAGTCGTAGCTTAAGGAAACTCCTGAAGACCGAAGAATAGTAATTGTTCTTACCAGCCAAATACTTTTGTGTCAATATGGGAGTGTAGGATCCGGTCCTTAACTACCTGGTTTCGGTAATGACGACGTTCAGTGTAAACGTTTCAGGTCGTTGGTGTCGGTCTTTTTGTCCCTAAACTCTTCCAATTTCCCTTTACTTTTTCGATTTTGCACGCTTGCTGTCCCAAATAAGTCTCTAAATTATTATTAGAGAAGTATTATTATTATAAGAGAATTAGAATAATAGGTAGAGTTCAAGAGCCAGGATAGTTTTCGTAGCTAATGGAAGTCCATGGCTGCACCTTAATTTTTTGAAGTTATACTTCTACAGGTGCGTTCTGTACTACAGAGTTTACCAACGATTTTTGGTTAGTGACCTTAAGGAAATTGAGGAAAAGGAAAAAAAAAGTTTTTTATTAATAGTTTATTCATCCAAGATTATGTTTATACATTTATTGACTTTAATTTTGTTTTATTCTATCACCATTTTTTCATTTGTGACTAAAGTGATTTTTTGACTTAAGGACGTTCATCACTGGTAGCAGGGTGAAAGTTAACAGAGATATAAGGAGTACAAATATATAGCAACGCTGGCAATTACTCTGCTTATATGGATATACGTATACATATGCTTTTATACAGACTCAACTACTTCTTTCTTATTTTATTACAAAAAACGACTTGTTTGTCCCTTTAAACATTTAATGGATTTATCTCATGGTTACCAATCATAAAAAAATTTTAAAAATTTCTACAGATCATTTCCTTATAAATGAGATTTTGTGTGATTCTTCCGTAAAGTTACATGTTAAACTGATATTTTTCAAATTAAACATACAAAAAAACTGTGCAGTTAACTGATCCAAAAAATTTTGTGGGTATTTTTTGTGCTACAACGAATACACGTTGTATGTTTCAATAATATCTACCAAAAGAACCGATGTGTGGTAAACGTTTTGCAGATACATTAATTGTCTGATGTTTTTTCTTACCCTTCCAGACATACATACAGACATATTGTTTGATTGTTAAGTGCTGCTATTGGTGCACTTCTGAGGTGCCAGATCAGGTGAGTATGAGCATGCAACCTAAATGAATGAAAAAATAAAAATAACAGTTATAAACTTTAATCCAACTGGTACATTAGCAGTACCAAAAAAAATCTTCATATCCTCAACAATATTTACACTGAGTTTTTTAACAAAATAATAAAAATTATGAATGGTTTCTGAACTTGTGTAAAACAATAATATTTAATGAAATTAAAAGAGTGGCGTTGGCTCAGTGGTAAGCGTGCTTGCTACTGATACAACACTGTTCTAGGGGTGGTGGGTTCGATTCCCGGTGAGTGCAGATTTTTTCAAAAACTGTTTTCACCGGAAAAAGTTCCTATGTAACCCCGGCTGTTTCGGGGCGGGTTTTTCCGTGGAATTTTCCTTCAGAGTAATTCCAGGGTTTTTTCCTTGCTCCACAGGTCTTCGGGCCTGGGTGAATGCGAAACAGTGTTAGGGCCTAATAGGTAAGGATTAGTGGGCCCGATGCCAGGCAGGGATCGCCGGCCTTACCAGCGAGGAGTGGTCCCTAAAACATGGGGCTTCTCCGGGGATGCTAATTAGCCTGGGTACGATGCTTCGGACCCAGGCTACACAGTGGCGAGTTAACCCGATGCACTTCCCTCCGGTGCAGAGAGTGTCAGCTCAACTGACAAGGTGTGTTACAACGGAGATACTTCCACTGTGCCCATAGTATGATTTGTATGGTATCAATTAAAAGAGAAGATTTGGGGTAAATGGGTGTGGCATTACACCCCCACACATAGGTAGTGAGTGGGTGGCCCCGGCGACTGGGCCAATAGGCTGTCGCGGTAACCCGATAAAAAAAAAAAAATTTAATGAAATTAAAGTGAAAACTAACACTAAGTCTATAGATAAAGAATTAGATATTAACAAGAAGTCAATTGTCACCGAGTATCACTACTAAGTTTATGAGCACTGAGTATATCTATACACACTACAGCAAACATAAGAGTAAAATTTTCTGTGTGCACTTGATTGTGTGTGTGTGTGAGTGTACATAGTGTATTTGTGTGAAAGAATTATACCGAATTTTCACTTCTTGAATAATACAACACTTGGTTACAACACTGTTGTAACAAAGACACAAGTGAAATATAATTGTTTACATCGAGTCTTATCCACTGTATTGTAAGTCTTGCTGTGATTGCTAAGTTATGTAAACCTCACAACACGTTTTAAATGAGCAGTTTTGTATGAAACTTGCTCACTGAACATATCAACTTAAACAGTATGTTAGTGATACTTATACGATATAATTATATGATAATTAACTAGCTTGACATAATAACTGTGATGAATTTGAATTCTAACCATAGACGTATAAGAAGTATAGACTGCTCGTTCTTACGCCTGGCGCTGAATCAAAAGTAAAAAGAGACAACGCACCGAGAGTGGGTACCTATCTCTCTCGCATATTCTCACCTTGGGCAACGTACGAGAGAGACAGATGTACACGTTCAATGTTGTGTTTCCTTCTACTTGTGCTTCATCATCGTACATAAGAACAAGCAGTCTTATTCTTACATGTCTATGATTCTAACTGTTTGATGACTAGTCAAGAAAATTTACTTGAGCTTCAGGAAGTCCACTCGTACCGAACCTTTGTGACGCATAAGATCAGCTGTATATGTAATCAGTGTGACTATATATACAGATATAACATGACGTACTAACAGTAGCTATCACAGGAGAAATATTTTGATCACTAATTTATTGCTTATTCCATAAACCATAAATAAAGATGAGACTATAGCTACGTAATCACCAAGTTTTTAGCTATTTTCAAAAAAAATTCCAATCAAATCTTGACGTCAATTATCCAGATATTGAAGGTTATGTATCAAAGCAGTACACTCTATAAGCTACAAAGGGACTTGAAATTTGTATCAAAAGTCTTTCATACACTAATTCATCTCTGTTTAAAGTATTATCAATATATTGACATAAATTCTCTTAGCGAATGAATTTCCTTAACAGCTTTTGAGAAAGGCTTCTATGTAAGAATAAGTTTATTGTCTAGATGGCTTCAAAGAGGAAATATTGTAAATTATAAACCTTTTGAAAATGAAAGCAAAAAAGTACGAAAACAAACATAGACAGTTCAAACACGAGTGACCAAAATTACAGTTAAAATTTTCCACTACTTGTTATATTTACGAGACAGCTCTATGCTTTGTAATTTTTTCAATGGCAGTCTAGGGACCGGTTGAGTTCTTTCACTGATAAATGGCGTGAAAATGTCTTAGTTTCTTTTTCTTTGGAAGAAACAGTTATTTTTTTTTTAATTTACAGTTATGTACAATATACAATGTTATCGCGTAATTTAAGTCAGAACAAGGTTACAATTGGTAAGGCATAGAACTTCAGTTATCTCTACACTCCATTTAAGCAGAAAGGTATTTTAACTATAATTCAAACCATAAACGTTAGAACATAAATCAAATTTAGGTCTATGTAATAATTCAAAAAGTATATTTACGTATATTTACGTAAAAGCAGACACATCATAAAGAATTGTTCTTAAAATGAATAAAAGACAAAAAAATATGAATCAAACACTTTAAGCTACAAAATTAAGTCTGATGCTCTTAACATTTTGACAGAAAGAGTAAAATATTTTTTCAGGCTTATTGAATTAAACTTTTTTAAGAGATCCGAACACAAAGCAATTTAATGTTCATGAGTTATTACATTTATTATCAATTATCATAGGATATTTTTATAACTAATGTTAAATGCTACGGTCTATTATATTTATGTATTGTAGATGTGTGTAATGTAAGCGTGATACATTTGAAGTACCACTAGACAAATCCGAGCGCATATCACGAACTTTTCTAATGATTAATAGTTCATCGTCAAGCTTACTGGTGTCTACTAATAGTGTATTGCTATTTTAATGGAACCAATCAATATGAATCGTTTTATCTTTGCATTACTCAGAGTGGTTAATTTCGTATTTGTTACATAATTACACGCCTCTAATTCATTCAATTTAAACTTGAAGTTTGTAGTATATAAACGAATTCCACTATAAATGAAACTAGATATCAGAATCACGACTAGAGAAATATTCGAAAAAATTTTTTTTTTCAACTTACAATTTTTTTTAATACTCAAATTTAGAATTATTTTTGAGGTTGCAAAAAAATAAGACCTGATTAAGTAATTCTGAGCTTGGATTTGTGGTAAGCGACCCAATAAATATTGTGAACACGCAGACATATCTTTGTGTCTTTTTTTTGTAGTCTCGTGTTACCTTTTATTCATTTGAAAAAAAGAAACGAGTCCCAGCGTTCCATACTTACTAACGTTTGCAAAGTAATAGACGATTCTCATATTGTTGAGCGTTGTGCTGAATTATTACAAAATTTTTCAGAAAATATTAATTTTAATCTTAATGATTTATTTTGCTATGAAAATAATTTTAGATTGACTTGGAATCAAATTTAATTTCTAAAACCTTTTATAACTTTAACTGTAAGCTCTTCGGTGTATGAAAAATATTGTTAAAAGTAGTGTATTCTATCTTCGTTTTGTCTAAGAATTTAAAACAAGACCTTCAACTGCTGAAAATATAAAGTTGATTTTAATTAATGGTTTTTTTTTTAATTGTGGACAACACAAGACTCCACAACATTGTCTTACAGAATTATATGTATGCAATACAACAAAAAGCAAGAATACGATAACTTTTTTTCCTTCAGAGTAATTCCAGGGTTTTTTCCTTGCTCCACAGGTCTTCGGGCCTGGGTGAATGCGAAACAGTGTTAGGGCCTAATAGGTAAGGATTAGCGGGCCCGATGCCAGGCAGGGATCGCCGGCCTTACCGGCGAGGAGTNAAGATAACGATGCTAATTGTGATTAAAGTTAGCCCCTCTTTCAACAATACTATGAGATAATCGTTGTAGATCTCTTACTTCATTATTGAAGTGTTAGGAAACCGAACAGTTTGGAAAGTCGAGAGGCATCGTAAATATTTCTCTAGAATTCGCATAAAATATTGTAAATTCACATTTATCTGTTGATACTTTTCAGTCAAATTTGCTAATAAATAATTTTACATGATGTTTGGCCCTATGACACTAATAAAATGTTGTTAAAATGGTATCGCAACTAACAATTTTAATCAATGTGTACCATCATAAAGTTTATTCAACTTCGTGTTAATGTAAATACTGATAATAGTCCAGTGCAAACAGTTGGTTATTTACCGATGATTCGTCAGACGCAGCTACTGTTTTTAAATGCTGAAATAATTTTAATGACGTTTTAAGCCAATTGAACCGATGCTTTTTACAGGTAACGTTTTATAAAGCTGTTTATAAAATTGCAAGACAAATACAATTTAAAAATGATCAACTATTTTAAAATATTACTCTATGCTTCAAAAATTTTTATATAATCAAGTGTGTCCTAAGTTGTGTAAATAGAAATTTCAAACACAGCTGTGCACAGTGGTTCCAAACTGAAAATATTTAAAATCGGCTACAGCCTACATTCCTTTACTGACTTTCATGTTTTTTTTTCTTTTTTTTATTTTATCTTTTTCTTATCAAGCTCTGAGGTAAAGCGGAACACTAAGGTCAATGCAGATCAGCTAGTCATCTGTATAAAATATTGGAAAATTACGTAAAAAGTTTTAAGAGCATGTATACTTATTAAAATAACAAATACATATTGTATGGAATGAAAAATTAAAAAAAATTTAATTAGTGAAAATAAGAGCTGTAAAATTGAATACAGTACTTAACTTGTAACGAATGGAAAAAAAGAAATAATTATAATCAGTTTTTAAAGTTGGTTTTATAGTATAGTTTGAAGATGGAACTTTAATTTTCTTTTTTTATAATTTTTCTCAGACAAGTAGTTCAATAATTACATACATAACAAAAAAAGTATTCAAGTGAGGCCCATGATAGTCACCCTCATATGACAAGAAAAGTCACGGTGCAACCCGAGCTGAGCTTTGTTATAAGAAATCAGCTGATTTTTCTAACCTTGAATTTCGTTGCACTTCTCTGATTGCTACGTAGAATAGGTGGTAATAGTCAACTAGATTTAAGTTACTTTAAGTAAAAAAGACGAATAATGTTATTAATACCATATAACCATTTAATTATTAATGTAACTTGTGCATTCTACGTTAGCGTTAAAAATAACTTGATTAGCATTATTTTGGTATTTAAAATTGTATATGAGATTTTTCAATGAACTTTGATTGCTTAATCTTAATGAGCTATTTGTAACTAAATGTGATAAAAATTTTTAAAAAATTTGTCCTTAGTGATAAAAAATTGTTTGTAATACAGAAAAATTGATAAATAAATAAAAGAACGTTAGAAAATTTCAGACGTTTTATACTTATTTTTATTTAAAAAAAACGACATCGAAGACCTTATATTTTTTATGAGATGGTTGCCGTGACTTCCACGCCCTGTATGACGTTGCGTCCCCCACAGTGACCTTCTGTGCTCCACTACGACGATTAATTTTGTTTCTACTTTCTAAATGCGTTCACTTTAATTTTTTATTAGAGTGAAATTTCATTCATAAACATTGATTATCAGTTATATAGTTATTATAATTTTTTTTTTTTTTTTTCATAAAAATCAACATTAAATTAGTAAGCTCACTGATTGTTGAAGCGCCGCTCATATCCCCCTTTGCCATAGAGGTATTTTACAATAATTTCTCTTTGCCTGGTCTTTGAGATTCATTTGCAAAAATTAGCAACATAATCTTAAATGTTTAAAAATCTTATTTCATGCTCATAATACGGTGATTTTTTTCATTAAAAAATTTTTAACTACTTAAAATGATAATGATAATCATCAAAAAAGCTATTCCTCAATATTCATGTGTCAAATTAATTTTTCTTATATTTTTAATGTTATGTTAGTTTACGAATCTAGAAATAGTCATGCTATTAATGACTTTGAACGGTTTTTGGCATTTGAAACCAAACTATCGTTAGCACTTTGCAATGATAATATTTTTTAATGTTTTCCGTCGTAATTATATTCGGTGATTCGTAACCTAACCACGATGAGTGAAACATTGAACTTCGTGATAATAAACCGACTAGTCATTAAATAAAAAAAAATTTTTTAAAGTAACAATGTTGAGAATTACATAAACATTAAGTGTCAGCTATATGTCTAAAAAGAGTTTTTTTAAATATTTTTTTGTTATCTTACTTGATCATAACGAGATTATAGTAACATTAGTTATTTATTTAGGTTTTGACAATGAGAAAAAAAATCAGATACTTTTGTTATTATGTTGAAATAATAATCTACTTTTACTTAAGAAAAAATTGAAAACGTAAAAAGTGGCTAAAGCAGAGGTTTATTAACGAAATCAATGACTTGTTATACTTATAATTAAAAGCGTAAGAACGTATGAAATTCAGAAAAAGCAAAGATGTGAAGACATAAAAATGATTTAATTTAAAATAAACAAGAAAAGATGTCTTGAATAATCGGCTAGTACGTCTTAACCAGTTGACCTTGCAAACCTACAGAAAATTTATTGTTAAATCAATTTATCCTTTAATACATATTATTAAAGGACATTCAGCAACTAGTGAGAAGAAAATTCAGAGAGGTAAAAGAAGTGCAAATATGCAGCAACGCTATTTGTTGTTTTCCTCGTATAGATATACCTATATACACGCGTTTATATGTATTTGACCACTGTTTACGCGTTATATTGCAAACTTGAACTGGCAGATCCGTTGAAAAATTTAATATAATGGTCATCTGACAGAATTCCATATGAAAATTTAATATAATGTCCATCTGAAGAGCGCGCGGTGGCTCGGTCGGCTAGGTCGTGGATGGGCACACGGGAGACCGTGGTTTGATTCTCGATCAATAGTGCGACTTTTGGGCAAGTACCTCTGTGACTTTCACATGTGCTTTTTCACCACGCAATACTCCTCGAGGAGGGCTTAGGCGACCTCCTCGCAGCACAATTGCCTAATTTCCCCCGACCCCCCTCCCAGTAATGGGAGGCCTCCCATCCCTCATCCCTTCCTTCTCCCAAGTGCTAAGTGCCCATAGTAGTGCCCTTATTAAAAGGAGCCGGACGTAGAGCACTAGAATATAAAAAAAAAAATGTCCATCTGATAGCATTCTATAAAAAAAAGTTGGGAGATTTGAGTATCAGCACTAGCCCTTTTAAATAGCAGGTACGTGGGTACCGGCTCCTTATCGTTTAGGCGCTTGCAATAAAGCTCCGTGTCGAAACTATTGTGAGCTTTAAAATAAACTTCACTCTGCGAGAAGGAAGCCTCCGGATCTTCGTGGTTTTATGTGCCATAAGTGGACAGTTCTCGTGGCTCAACTTAAGCTCTTTGTAAGTGCTTCGCTAGCAGCTACTCGAGGCCACTTGATCCCGCGTCAAGCATTATGCTTTTTTTTTTTTTCTTTGTTTTCTTCCTCATGTCGAGCGCCACTAGGTGTTTCTCCCTGCCTAGGAGTTTTTGTCGATTGCGAGTTAGGCGTCTGTCAGTGATCAGTGGTAATGGACTCTGTAATTCGTGAGTACTTCCCTATAACAGCAGTGAGTTCCCCGGAGATGGCGCCACGTGTGTCGTGCTTCAAATTGTTAAAACCGGCCTGTTACGGCAATTGGCCTTAAACAGCTGGGGGGCGGAGGGGTGGTGGGAGACTTGAGTCGTGTTCAAAGATATCAGATCGGTTGTCGAGGTTAACCAACGATAAAAACGCTGTGTTGGAGACTCTATGCGTGGCGAGACAACTGCTTCTGCTAAGATCAAAGTTGTCACTGAATCTGATGGATGACTAGTCAGCGAAGTGTAGCGAGTGCTGGTTGCCAGTGTGATGGACTTTTGATTTCCTCGTTTGTTGGATGACTGTGCAAAGAGTGTCGACAATAGTAAGTTATTCAAATAAGGATTATTTAAATAATTATTGAAGTGATACCCTGGGTGGGAACTGTATATATTACACTGGATGTGAGTGGCATGCTTTTATTCCCATGAAGCGTGTACGATTTTTTATCATGCCCTTGAAAGCACTTGAAAGAAAGAGATACTGCTTACCTCGTCAGATAACTAGCAACTGCTACTTCTGAAGCGAACACACCGCCCGCTTTGATGCAACGGCATCAAAATCAAAAGACAGGAGAGACTTAACTTAAGGAGCCCGATGAAAAAAATTAGACAGGAAGAGTGACGAACGGTACATAGAAATTTTGAACTTTTGCTTAAAAAAAAAAAAAAAGAGCTGTCGTGGTAACCCGAAAAAAAAAAATAATAATAATGAATGCAATAGTGCTAAAAAGTACAAATTGAAAAGGTAAAAAATGTATTGATATGGCTTTCTGTTGTAGTGGTTATCTCCAAGAAAGAGGAAAAATGGTGCGTGAAGTACCAATAGGGCGAATGAGTCTGAAGAGTGTATGGGTAATTTTGGAAGTGCCACGGGGGTAACATGAATCAGAGAAATCTGCGGGTGAGATAAAAACCAGGTAAATAAGTCGAGGATAGATAGTTGATCCACAGAGTGACGAGTGAAAGTCTGACGCAAATGATGAGAGAGGATTCTCTTCAATTTGAGTGCAGTGTGTAAGTGCTTGTGTGTGTGTAAGGTTACTGAGCGAGAGGTGCAGAAGAGAGTAGCGTGGAGAAAAAGAAGCGGCAGAAAGTGAATATTACGTGGAAGAAAAAAAGAGTTTGAGTTTAACCGAATATATTAATACCAAAGGTTACATGTACCCGTATGGTAGAAGCTTTCAAATATCAATACAAATCATAAAAAATACACAAATATTTCTCTTACAAAGATGCATACATAATATTGCCTTTATATAAAACGCTAATAATCGCAGTAATATACTTGAATAAAAACACAAATATAATTAGCAGTACAATTTGAAGACGCATTTATTAATTCACTATAAAAAATCATTTACTGTTGTATAAAAATCAGCATAACATAAACATGTCACTGCTCTCTTTGAATTTTCGATCCATGCAGGAGTAAGTGCTTGTAGCAGATTTCTTTAAAAGACTTGAGCGAGTCCCTCCGTCTGATGCATGCGAGAATTTAGTCCCAATACTTGATTGCAGAGAGAGAGAGAGAGTGCCTAGGAGAGGGAGAGAGAGAAAAAGGACCCCGAGGCTCTAATCAACCTAGACAAGCATCCAGCTGACAGACTGACAAGCCACCCCGAGCCTTTCCTGAGAACGTGGGACTCTGGGTATGTGGATGATAGACGAGGCGCTGTGCAGTGAAAAGAAGATAGAGAGAGAGAGACAGAGAGACTGTGAAACACCCGTTATCCCACTAGACGTTTACCCTGTCGACTATGCCTTGTGCAGCAGGGCGAAGTAAGTCAGGTGGAACGTTAAGATAAAAGAGGACTCATGTGTCGACACCAGTGGCTAGATGACGTGTGTAGATATGTGAGGTGGGGTTAGTGGGGGTGAAAAGAAGAGCAAGAGTAAGCAACAGATAAAGAGCAAGGCAAGTGATTTCACGCGCGCTGGTCAGGCTACTGACGACACGCAAAGGCTGATACATCTGATTAAGAGAGAGAGAGAGAGAGAGAGAGACAGACAGACAGACAGAGTAAGAAGAGAGTAGAAATACAGATAAGACAGTAGAATAGTATAGATGATGGTGGAATAATCGATGCTCCCCACGAAGAAACGAATATTCGTACAGCTCAAGGCTCCTAACGAAGAGTCGTACACACCACTTATAGTCGTGTATGCTACTCATATCCAATGAATAAGTGGACACACCATTTCTGTCCAACAAAGAGTAAATTGTAACGGTATGTTGACAATTAAAAAAAAAAGTATGACAAAATAATGTATCGATCCGTAATTTTTTAAAATTCATTCTGATAAAATTGTGCTTGAGAACTTACCTCAAAAATTACTTATTTAGACAACTTCAACTGAAATATAAAGGATAAAAAGCTTCTGACAAGATTCAGATGTAGTGACGAAATGGAAGATGAGAATCCATAGTAAATGAAAAAAAGAAGTTTTGAAAGTTGTGTCGATTAGAGGTATAAGTTTTAGTCCATGTAACAAAGAGCCGTTTGAAAGTTATCAGATTCCTGATCAGAACACGAAAAAAACTGTAAATCAAGCATTTAGTTTAATGTCAAGAAGACAGTCTGACAAAAAAAGACAGAAAAATTAATGTTAAAAGCTATAAAGGGAGTGCTCTGAACAACAACAAAATTAAAAGTGAAATAAGAATGGAAAATCAGTTGTGGTTTGAGTTTATTTTTGTGCGGACGTATTTTTTAGTAAAAGGAAGCACAAGAAAAAATTCAAAAACTTTTTATACTCTTGTATGCACTTACTTTTTACAAATCTGTGTGATTGTGGATAAGAACATCAAAAAAGAAAAATTAAGAAAATGATGTACTTATAAAAGTGTTAAGGCTTATATTTTAGACTGTTTCCCGCTGCTATTTTGGGGTCCTATAATGCTGATTTGTTTTGAATTACATTTGCGTTAATGTTACGCATCGCTGTAGCTCCTTGTAAAATGTTTATTTAAACAAAAAAATAGGACTGCAATACGATAATGCAATAATTAAGGTGTTATTTTTCATAAGCAGTAAATTTCCTCATTCTCGTTGTTAGAAATTAAAATCCAATAAGGAGTTACCTTAAAAGTCATACGAAGAATTGAGACAAGTGTATTTCTAAATAGATTAACACTTAAGAGTTTCAAAGTAACGATGGATTTTTGAGGTAACTGACTTATCAAAAAACTAGGTCTGAAACACGTGCTGTATCATAATTTTCTTTTAATTAAGAACGTTCATCACACATAGTGTTTTTTGTACGATCTTCCTGAAATTTCAACAGAATGCTCGTAATGATAGGAAAAAGTCACATGTAAAATTTGAGATCGTTTCACAACACCATTTTTGAAATATTGAATGTTAAATAAATTTTAATTTAACACGTACCCTTATGAAGGAGTCACATAAAAATGAAATTTATAAGAAAAGAGTATGTATAATTTTCTCAATTTTTTTTTGCATGATGCAATATCATAATACTAGTCTTATTCTCAATTTTCAGAAAAATCGACAAGTTACTTCGGCAGTTAAATAAAAAAAACAGTATCAGATGCCTATATATAGGTATAAAAATGCATTCACAACAGTTGCCGGCGCTACCGCATGCTCGCTCCCCCTTCACTGCACTCTCTACATTTCCCCTCTAACTGTGATGAACGTCCTTAATTGCCTCTTAAATTTTTTCCTTAATACTGTAATCTAGAATTTTGAACGCAAATTTTTGGAGGGTTAAAGTGGCTTGAGCGGTTGGTACCGTACTTAAGGTAGGGTGCTATAAGAGCCCCTAAAAGTCAACGCTTTTCGATGGAAAATTTATCAATAAGTATAGTTATTTCAATGAAACTAAAGTACAAGATCAAGAAATTGCCAGAAAAGTACTCTGAAATTATAATTGTGAAAATTGGAAGATGTTGCGAGGCAAATGAGATTAATATTTCATACTCTTATTCTGATTTCCTCTTAAATTAAGTCATTGACCCTATATTTTTAAGAATTTAATAGATTCTTCGTAAAAAAAATACACAAGAACTGTTTTAAATTTTTGAGGTTAAGCCAAGATTTCCGAAGATATAGTCGATTTTGTGACCACTGTCCGTAAGAGTAGGTGCTAAATTGGTGAATTTTCAGTAGCGATTTGCGAAAAAATTAAGTCGTTGACCCCAGTATTTTCTTATTGCAAATGAATTTAGCATACTTTCTTGACATAATTCTAGAATTTCAGAGGTTTTGATCAAGCTGATTAAAATCACCCAAGCCACGTTAATGCATAAACTAATAATAAATAATTTCCGTTTCTCGAAAATTTATGATACAATGTTGTCAGCAGATTTTTCCATTTTAAAGTTACAATTTTTTTTCGATAAAACTAATTCTTAAAAAAACCGTCGAGGTAAACAAAACTTAGTGGTAAGTATCTGATTATTTGGTTATTGCTGTAATAGGTAATATATCACGCTAACTTCCTCTGAATGGCATTCAATATATCAGAAAAATAATTTTAAATCAGCGATTCTGTATTTCCAATAAACAATAATATTGTCACAACCAGTTATAAATATTATCTTTCATGTTAAAAAAATTCTATATTTATTTTTTCTTATTAGTTAAAGTAATGCCAAAGTACTTACGTAACTACAAAAGTAGGTCATAAAATTTATGTTAACTTGTATTTAAAGATTATATCACAGAATCTGCATCGTAATTATACGACTGTTAATTTTGGCGCCATTAACCGGGGGGTTGCTGCCACAAGTATTCTTTTAATTTCTATGTTACGCCATTTACGCTCATTCAATTTTTTTACACACAAATTAATACGAGTATTGATTTTTCTAGTTTTGAGACTCAGAATAATTTTAATCAAAAACGAATGAAATGCAAATACACTATTTGTATACTTAACTGTTGAGCCTACATAATTTTTTTATTCATAATGACAATCTACATTATTTTTTTACCATGGGCAAAAAGTACAACTGTCGCTTTGCGCTCTCGGGCAACACTTTGCGCCCTTGTAATCACTTTAGGCCCACAGGCAGAAAAGTTTTTTGCACCCTCTGGACCCAAAGTACTTTTCTGTCCTAGAGCCCACAGTAATTTACTAGTCGTAAAGTGTGCCCATGGGCATAAATATGTATAAGCTAAAAATGTTTAAACTTCAATAATATCATAGCAATTATTGTGTTAATCGTAACAATTTAAAAATCAATTAAAAAAGAAAATATTTAAGCTTAGCTTGAGATCAGTTAAGAAATAAAAATATGCTTCATCTTTTATTTATATAAAGCACCTTCTACATACTCGTGTCATGATCAGGCTTATTGTTGTACGGTCTTACCTTTTTTATACAAAATGTCATTCTTGGATTTTATAGTTTCGGCCCTAAATCCTATTTAGTTCTCTTATTTTACGCTAGTATAAGTGATTGTTTATATCACCAAATTATTGAAACTCAACAATTAAAATGAATTATTATATTATAATTACTATTACTAGTCGCACTGCTGCTTCAGCATCTCTAATACTTTGTGCAGTCCTTCTAGTCGCCCATTCAACTGCATAGATCTCAATTCGTGACTAGATGAATTGGTTTCTGCTCATTTTTTATCGCCGAAATCACTTTTGATGGGTTTCTTTCGCTTTTTCTCGCTTCTTAGTATAGTCGAAGATGTACACCTTAGTTGCCTTAGCCAACATAGCAGATCATTATTGTCTTTCGCATATAATGTTCTCGAAGGATACGAGAGTCAAGAATTGACTAAATCTTTGAAATACTAGAGTCAGATATAAAAAGAGAAAAATGTTCTCTTTGTAAAGCGTTTTAATAGGCTCCTGAAGTGGGAAAGAGAGGGGCCTTAAGTTAAGAAGTACTACAGTGCAACAATCTACTTAATAATCAATGTTTAAAGCAGGAGTCATAGGCAGGGATGATGATGATGACCTACATTTAGCAAGTTAATAACAATAATGTTCTGTATGATTTACACAGTTTGATTGAATTTTATTAAATGCACTTGTGAGCTTCAACAGATAAATTCCACTAAAAATTAATTTTTTAATTATAATAATTTTACAGCACGATCAAATCGTTTTCGTACACCATAGTGGAACAATATACATATTATTAATAACAAACATAGCCTAAATTGTAATCTTGTTAAAAAACTGTCACTGTTTCAAATGTAAAGGAAAACGGGAAAGTCATGGCACTTCCCCCTTTTCCTGACACAGAGATGTCGAGAGAGAGTCCGCACTCTTGCCCCCAACACGGGTAACGGAATTTCCGACTCCCCAGGGCACCCTGAGCCGACTTCCTCTCCTACGACAAGCAAAGGAAACCATAGTTGACCAAATGCTACTAACATTTTAAAATACATTTACATCTAACAATGAATGGAAACTATCGGTAAATCTAAGTAAGTTAACAATATAATAGTTCGCGACGAGCACCCCACTCCTGTTTCTATAGATATACGTGTTTTAACCACAAAAACCGCTGTTGCTAATTAATCATTCATGATTATTTATTAGTCCGATCAATGCTCACGTGTACAGGTATAACTAGCGGAAAATCTAGCAATTATTATAGTTATTAATATCCAGAGTTAACTACTACTAAGACGTTTAGTAATACCACGAGGTACTGAACATCTATTTAATCAAACCTAAATATTAAGCGGTTTTCACCGCTCTTTTTGCATTGGGCTCGATTGAATGGGTAAACAATGTTGACTATTCGTTAATAATGATAATACCACATCTTAACGTTAATATTAAGTTATGATAAAATCTTGTAACTTTTTGATATAAAAGAGAAAGAAAGGGCATGAGTAAGTGAATCTTCCCTTCTCTTGACGCATAGAGGAGAACAAGCCGGATGTGGGATGTGCCGATTTCTGAGTGGCTAAACTAGAGCAGTTCTAGCCAATTAGATTTTCGGCTATTGTCTTTTCTTCAAAATTTTCCCCCGGCAAGTTTTCCTGTGTTTTTCGAGTCAGCGCGTGACCAAGGTCCGCTTCTCGCAATAAAAAGGCCCGATGCCCAGAGGAAAATCAGTACGACTCGACTCGACTCGACTCGGCTCAACGATAGCCCTTCAAAGTAGACTGAGTAGTAAGAGTCCGCCTCTGCTACAACCCAGTCTACTGCGAAGCGAGGTACAGTCACAGTTTAATTTCACCCTCGAACGGTTGACTAGGTAGCTAGAGTCCGCCTCTACTATCTCATGGTCCTCCACGAGTGTGGTTTCAAATCTTCGATCTTGGACACCCCGCACTGATTTGCTCCGCTATATATTTTAAACCAAAAATAGAAGTAAGTCAAATTGTAATACTAAAGTGAAAGTCTTTTTTCCTTTTTTTCTCTCGGTTTCAAACGTGGACGTGTTTTTGTTAGAGTTTGAAATTCGGTATCGGTAAATACCACGTTACGAGATTAAATAGACAAATTAGTTCTCGCGTAAAGTCTAGGGCAATCACATTTACTCCGGATGGTACTGGTGGATCCTAGACCAGTCGCGAACTTAAACTATTTTGCCCCTTTGCGTAACCTCTAGAGTATAACTACCTTTGCTCGTTACGGTACTGGTAACCTCTAGATCGCGAACGGGATACAGTTCGACACATCACACCAGGTATCCTCGATAAATCCGAGGCGCGCCGCAAACGAGTGCATCGCATTAGTGCTTGACAACCGCGTCGATTTAATCAAAACGGCCGTCCTCGCTCCCTTTCGAATACTCGAATAGAAAAATAACTACCCTTTAGCCCCGCGTCCCACCTACGCGCCCAGTGCGAGTACCGAGTTATTAAGCGAAAGCGTAGGCTCAAATAATTCGTTGCGCCGACGTAACAAGAAATTAGGACCGTGAAATTGATGTTTTTCTTATTAACAGATTTACTGTCCCTAGAGTCCTTAAATTTATTTTAAAAACATTATTTATAATTTCTTCAGTCATTAGAATACTAATTCATCAATAGAAATTGATAAAGAGTAATAACTGTGATAAAAACTCCGAGGCAGGAATGCTATTAGTATGATAAAATTAAATGTATGACAAAATCATTAAATTTCTATTTATAATCGCAAACAGACGGAATTTTATATTTTCCAAAAATAACTAGCTGTAAAACACCTTCTTTTGCTTTTCATCGGCGTTCTGGTGCAAACTCTACCGTAAGTTGCAAGGTTCGTTCCATTGCCACAAAAGCTTTAGAGTCTTACTTCATAACAAATTTTTACTGTTTGAAAATACATCACATACAACAGAATTTTTTTTTAATTTTGTAGCCATAAATACATATTTCCCTACCTAATTTAGTTTTTCTCAAAAGTTATGTAGTTGCCTGTATCCACTATTATCAATTTTTCTGAAACCTAAACTCAAATCATAATAAGACTGTCACGGTAATAACCGTTCATTGGGCTAGGACAAAAATCACATGTCGAACACGTTTCTGGCACTATGCGTATTGAAATTCTTAAATGTAATCTAAGGATCTGTCTAATCAAAGGATCTAAAACTGTTAAGGTAACCACCTAAACCTTTAAAATAACTTTTTGTGTACGTTTTGTGAGTGCCAAAAGTCGGCTTTGCAATAAGACGTCACAAGTACCTTATAATTATTTGTTAATTTTTCCAAATTCCAACCGAAGCTCTTTACGATCTAGACTATTGAATTATACTACGTAAAAAAATGCAAACTTGATACATTACTTCCTTACGCCGTCAAAGACAATATAATTTACAACGCTCAAACAGCTTTTCAAAGATTTCAGAATCCATAAAAATAAAGCTTTTTGCAGATTACTTGGTTTCATACACATAGCAATTCGTATTACAATACTTATGTATTAAAACTATTAACAAGTATTTAAGTTGAATCATACATTCTATGCAAAAAATACGATAAATTTGTTAACATGATACGATTACAGTGTCATGAATGCTTATAATATAATGGTAGCTTATTACTTCTAATAAATTACATAAAAAAAACCTTTTTTGTGCGTACTGCTGAGGGTACGAATAAAAAACAGCATAATACAAATAACCTTTGGTCGAGTACACTAAGAAACGTTTTTCGCTAATTCCCTTGTCATACTCCTACAAAAAATTTGGCTTCTTCTCACCTTGTTGTTGAAGGAGTTCTCAAGCACTAACAGGATTATTAAAAACCACAAACAAGCCCTGAAATCGTGATTATTAAAAAATCCTCTAACTAATTCTAACTTCTTTCTAATCATCTCTGGTGAAAGTAGTATGCTGTGTTGGAAAAATAACGTTACTCAAGTCGGATGATTTCAAATAAATAATTGATAAATGCAACATTCAAAGTTTCATTGTCGCCAGTTTAATCTCTGTTTAATTTATCAACTTCAGAAAATAAAATAAAAATTTTTTTCATGAGTCCTGAGATTTTGAAAAATAATAATGTCTCAAACTCTATTGTCTAAAAATGAGTTAAGGTTGAAAATTGACTCAGCAGGACTAATTTTTTTTAGCGAGGATGCAACGTGTTATTATGCTCCCATGGCCACACTTTTGGCTCTAGGCTGGCAAAATACCTTCTAGGCCCAAAGTGATTATAAGGATACAAAGTAGCACTTGCCTGTAATAAAAATTTTACTTTTAAACGTTGAAGAAACATACTACGGATAAAAATGTGTAAAAATATACAATGACTCTAGCAAACAAAGAAACAAATAAAAACACCAGGTGTGGATCTCAACCCCCGGCAGAAGTAAAATTTCCAACTCGAGTGTTATAGAACTCGGTACAACAGAAACTAAGAAAATTGAAGTACACCTTATTTTAATGGATTTTTAAGAATCCGATATTAAAATAGTTAATATTTTGATATTATTACGTATTTGAGCACGCATGCGCATAAAATAAATATACTTTAACATATTACTTATATTACGCGTAATTCACGCATTTTAGTACTTCTGTGTATGCTATATTACATATGTATTCATACATGTATGAATTGTTGGTGATGTAATTCAGAACGCAAATTTTCACCATACTGCTCTAAAAGAAGGTCCTTTTGTCCCATTACATGGGACAAAAATCCTTGTATTGAAAATTACTATTCGTGCATTTGATATGACATCATATAGGTACAATAAGTTCTTGTTGGAATCATTTAATCAGACAAATAAAGGTTTTTTTAAATTTAAGCTACCATAAAAGTAAAATAATCCGCTCTATCCGATTGATATTTCGAAAAACAATAGACAAAGCTATTCTCCATTGTAAAGTTGTATTGTTTCATATAATTCGTTTTCTATAGTTATTTATTATTTAATACATAAATTTACGCGTGGTAAACTAGTTTCTACTTCCATCAAAATTAATAATAAAAATATAGGTTTTTGTCACTTTACAACTATTCTTATAACACACAGAAGAGAATATAAAATAAATCAATTAATAGGTAAAACTTGTAGGACGTAACTTTGCCTGAGAGATATGGCTTATATTATTTTAAGAATTATAGCCGATTATTGTATAAATCCGAGTAACACAAAATTTTACATCGCAATAATCTTTTTTTGTGTGTGGCATTATGTTTAGTCTAGCTGGCTTTCCTTTCAAGATAAGACTGTTTTCCTAAGTTTGAGAAGTTTTATTGTAACAGAAATTCTTCAAAGATTTTGTCAACATCCGTGTGAAATTTTCGAACATGCCATACTAAATAGAAAAATTTTTGGACTTGTTTTTTTCAAGATACAGTGAAAAAACGTAAAAACTTAAGTTATGTTCGTGCAAAATCCAATCACTTTCTATTGATGCACTTCGATCATGTTGTTTTCCTTTAGAGAACCCATTATCAAATTTCTCTTTCCTTTTAAGATACACCATTTTTTCTTATTTTTAAAGGTTGGTTGATATATTAAACATATGTACTACTCAATGCACGTTTATTTACGCACATATATACACATAAAAAGATATATAGGAAAGAAGAACGATTTTACTATGTTTTTTCGAAGACTTCGAAGAGATCAAGCGAGGTTTTGTGTCAGGCATTATTTACCTAATAGTACTTCAGCTGTGACAGAGACCCAGCTAAGCACGTATTACAGCCATGTCACGATTTCTACCATTCAGCAGTATATATAGATTACTATAGGTAGAGAGAGGCCATATTTTATATATATACGAGCGCGCAATGGCTCGGTGGCTGGTCTGTGTGACGGCACGCGGGAGACTGCAGGCTCGATTCCCGGCCAGTGCGACTCTCCCGAGCAAG
The DNA here is from genome assembly GCF_000648655.2 of Copidosoma floridanum. The sequence continues at coordinate 88,348 of NW_019379828.1, forward strand.
TACTACTATGAATTTTCCCATGTGATTTTTCACCACGCAATCCTCCGCATGAAGGGATAGGTGACCTTCTCACAGCAAAATAGGCCTATCACTTGGATCCTTTGCTCTCGAGGTAGTCAATATAACATCATCAACGTACGAACGATTTACAACTGTATTCAATAATATAAAAAATGTAACCTATAATGTAACGTGTAACCATTACTTGTAATACGTAATGAATATAATGTAACAATGTGCCTTGCTGTAACAAGACTATTAGTTATTTGTGTGGGGCATTCCACACATTTCCCTACCCCATATATAATCTAAAATTCAACCGTTTTCATCGTTAATTTGATATTTCTAACTTTTTTCTGAAACCCCCTCACAGTTCCTCCACAGCCCCCTCACCATTTTTCTTGTCCCCCCACAGCCCTCCCGTACCATTTTTTTTCTTCTTACAACCTTTTCTATTAAGTATAAGTCATTCCTATTTTCAATATATTTAATTATAATTAGTTTTCATGATAATTCTTTTCATCTATTTTTCCATACTGCCAAGAAGGCAAATAGATGGACTGTATACAGCTTGATGAAATATAGAATTAATGTTTAATTGTGTATTAATAATAATAAATAATATACAAAAAACTGTAATGTAATTTTATCATCAAATTGTTTTAAATAATTAAATAGAATAATGATCTTAGTACATTTAACTTTTTTTGTGTTACTATTGCTTTAAAACAATGTAANCCCTATCTCAAATAATTAAATTAACTTCTCTGAACTTTTTTTTTCTGACTTTATTTCCAAAAGGCATTCTATATTATTGAGATCTTAAGAAAGTCTTAAAGTTTTATGACTTGTCATCCCTTTTGAAAGCAAAATTGATGCTATGACAATCCATGCAATTGACATAATTTTTTTATGTTAAGAAGAAAAAAAATTAATTAACGATTCATACAAATAAGTTTTTCCCCACCCTCTCGGACCATCTATAAAGAAAATATTATTTTTTTGTTCGCAAGCTATATTAAATATTTTTTTCTGGTTATTATTTAAACTTTCATTCATCGAGTTAAACATTTCTTTTTTAAAACGTATTTCTTCATCTGAATCTTTTTTTTGATTGTCCATTTTTTTTGGTGTCGGTAAATTGAGGCATTAACATAATATATTTTCTGATTCTAAACTTTGGTCAATATGTAAAAGAGCTTAATTATCGAAACTTAAATATATCAGATGGACTGCGCTATGGACAACGTTTACAAATCACAAAACTATTACAGTATAATACAGAAGGAGAAATAATATCTGGAGAAAAAATTTGACGTAGAGTCCTTATTCCAAGAATAACCTTGGACACAGAAAACATCTCAACAATATGTTTTATTTTGTATCGTTAACAATTTCCAATCGTTGTGGCTTTTGCTATAACAATAAACAAATCTCAAGGTTAAAGATTCGATAATGTAGGTTTGTATTTAAGAAAACCCTTATTTTCTCATGATCAATCAACTGTGGCCTTATCAAGATGCAAAAATAAAAATAATTTATTTATTCAAGTAGAAAGGGAAAAAATACAGAAATAGAAAATATTGTTTGGAAAGCGATTTTTACAAAATAAATTGACTTCACTTCATAATTCTTATAGATAATTCGCCAAAATGTTAGACAATAAATAAAAAGTTATCATATTTATGAATATTTTATTATTTACTAAAATATAATGTAATAGCTTAGTATAAATGTTATAAAAAAATTATAATAGCTGTTTGTAAAACATTTGGTTAATTTTATTATCATTAGTATTTAAAATTGCAGTTGTAAAANAAGAAATGATGAGTGTTACATTGTTTTAAAGCAATAGTAACACAAAAAAAGTTAAATGTACTAAGATCATTATTCTATTTAATTATTTAAAACAATTTGATGATAAAATTACATTACAGTTTTTTGTATATTATTTATTATTATTAATACACAATTAAACATTAATTCTATATTTCATCAAGCTGTATACAGTCCATCTATTTGCCTTCTTGGCAGTATGGAAAAATAGATGAAAAGAATTATCATGAAAACTAATTATAATTAAATATATTGAAAATAGGAATGACTTATACTTAATAGAAAAGGTTGTAAGAAGAAAAAAAATGGTACGGGAGGGCTGTGGGGGGACAAGAAAAATGGTGAGGGGGCTGTGGAGGAACTGTGAGGGGGTTTCAGAAAAAAGTTAGAAATATCAAATTAACGATGAAAACGGTTGAATTTTAGATTATATATGGGGTAGGGAAATGTGTGGAATGCCCCACACAAATAACTAATAGTCTTGTTACAACAAGGCACATTGTTACATTATATTCATTACGTATTACAAGTAATGGTTACACGTTACATTATAGGTTACATTTTTTATATTATTGAATACAGTTGTAAATCGTTCGTACGTTGATGATGTTATATTGACTACCTCGAGAGCAAAGGATCCAAGTGATAGGCCTATTTTGCTGTGAGAAGGTCACCTATCCCTTCATGAGGAGCATTGCGTGGTGAAAAATCACATGGGAAAATTTTGCCATTGCCTTAAAATATTCCTTACATTTGATTTTCACTATACATTATAAGAAGCTTATTTTTTATATGCGTTTATTTTTCTGTAGTGTGTCTAATAAAGAACATCCTTTTTCATGTTACAGTTTGGATATGAATGCTGGTTTTGACCTATCGTACGCAGTAATGGTGAATCCAAGGTCGGTGATGGCTGACATGACCAATTATAGATCGATTTCGAAAAATAAAGTATACGAATCACAAAGTGTTGCTAGCATCAATGATATGGAACGTGCCTCAGACAGAACAGAAACACCTGAATCAGTGAATTGGAGTCTTCATCAAGAGCGAAATATATCGGAATCTGAACCAGATGATTTTTATGAAGCTACTGAATCAGAAGAAGAAAATGAAGAATTTGCAAATGAAGAAGAATACAAGGGAAAAAATGGCCAATCTTTGAAAAAATTGTCTGCAACTAATCTAAATTCCACTATTCTATTTGAAGAAAACTTCATTCCATCTTTAGCACCACAGTTAGCCGAAACTGCACATAACTCTTCTCAATCAAAATTAATGAAAGTAAATAACATTGAAATACAAAAAATAAAAATAGTTCAAAAATTTGAGCAAACTGAACTCTTACATAGGAAAACTTGCAACAGCAATATGCAATCTCGGCTAGTTGCTCAACAGAAACCACATAAATCTTCACGACCTACTTACACTCTTAAAGAAGATCAAAGAGATTGTGCCGAGAGTGAACAAGATATTTATAATAGTTTATGCGAACGTAAATGTTATCCTAAGCCAACATATTCATATTCATGCCTGATAGCCATGGCTCTGAAAAATAGTCAAACTGGATTACTGCCTGTTTCTGAAATTTACAAATTTATGTGGTGAGATTCATGAATATTTTTTCTTAACGATCTATATAGAACATATGTACGTCGTGAAGTAGCTTTCTATTGTCTGTTTTATTACAGTTTGATAAATTCTTAATTAGGTACAATGACATCAGTTACAGTCGTAGTAGTGAAATCATTAATACTGTGTACATATTCTGTCATATGAAACACAAAAACATAGCGTGATACGGTATTAAGTTTTTTGGAAAATGTGCGTCTTCAAATCTTACAGAAAAAGTAAAAAAGCAATCGCTAATGAATCAGAAAAAGATTCAGTAATAGCAAGAAAGATGTGACACTGTTACAAGATGTTACAACTGAATTCTCAAAAAAAATTAGTGAAGTACAAATTATTTGATCTGCATTCATTACACTTAAATACAGTGATACTAATACTAGGGGTAAGTGTACCTATCTCCGTGGCACGTACTGAAAATTCCAACTTAAATGCACCATAAAAAATGGTATACTAAAATTTTTTGGAATATTTTTTTTTTTTAATCTTACATAATCTCTTACGGAATATTTAAAAAAATTTTATGAATCTAAAACTGCAGTAGAATATTTTTAAAACGAATAAAAACGGTATGCTGGTATCACCGTGGTTGTGTACCTATTACCGTGTACGTATTACCGCGGATGTATAGGGTTATGTTTACGTACGCTCACCGCGGAAATACGTACACAATCAGTTAATGAGCGCGTTGTACCGAATACCGTGAAAAATAATTATTTACTCAAAATATACACAAATATTTCTGTTTGAATTGCATCTACATTAACGTCATTTTAGGTTATTAAAATTGAAAAATTATTTTATATGAAACATTTCTTATTTTGAGCAAGTAATCATCAGTTTTTCAAAATCCACGGTAATAGGGCAGAGCACGGAGATAGGTACACTTACCCCTACATATTAACTTACATTAAAACTTTTTGAAAAACTGTTATTACAATTTAAATTACATATGTTTTTCTTTCGCATCATAGTGATTATATACACTGAAATGGATTCTGTTTTAAATAAATCGTTCGTTACACACTTTCTGTCGCTTTTAAAATTTCCTTATTTTTTTTTAATTTTTAATGCTTTTAAACAGCTTACCAAAAGACTTGAATTTAAATTATTTATTCAAGTACTTTTAGTTTTATTGACCACTATCTAATATAATAGCGTTGAATTTCTCGTGTATTTGTTAAGAAAACTGAACAGCGACTTCTGTGAAACCGTCTTTTGTAAATTTTTAGTTTAGATTCAAGAATATAATGAATTTTTTTAAAAACATTGTACAGTGTCACAACTTGTTTTGATTTGCCGCGTAACTTCTTAATTTTTTTTTATTTCTTTTTTGCAAAACTATTTTGTTCTTGACATCTCTAAATCTATGTATATCTCTTTATTTTTATATCACTATTAATACACAAAAAAATATTAATTTACAGCTGTGTATGTATATGTTGTTGTCCATCCCATGTCTACATTTTTGTCTACTCTATGCAGCTTTTATTCTATGTATCTTTTTTCCTGTTGCGTTTGTTTTTGCGTGTAAAAAATTTATGAATTCAAGGAGTGATATCAGCAGTTTGATGTCTTTTGGATGTGGCAGAAGCTTCATACATTACTCTTAGCTTAATTTTTTATTTGTGTAAACCATACTTGTCAATGATAAAACCTTAAGCATCTATGCGCTCTTAAATAAAATCACATTTGTTTTTCGCCTTACCGCAGCCCTCTTTTTTCTAAATGCTTACACAAAAGACATAAGTCTTCAAAATGGTCTGTATCAGTTTTTCCTTTAATGCAAATATGGTCCATATAAACTATGTATTTAGAATTTATTGAAGATATTCTTTGATATCCTTAATAAATTTTTCTGGTTAATATTAGTTCTTACCATCATTTCTATATAACGATACAATCCAACATTCGTTGCAATTTTTAAAAATTTGCGTTAGTCGCTACTGACTGGAACTGCAGGTAGGCATGCTATAGATCAAGTTGAAAAAAGATTCCGCCGTGTTAAAGTACTGCAAAAATATCATCGATACGCAGAAAAGGTCGTTAGGTTACTTCCAAGTATAGATTTCAAGTGTTCTCCAAATGGCTACTAATTCAAACTTGACCGTCACTTTTTCAATCCAAGTACTATCGGTATTGCGCACTCGTGAATTTTGATTTTTCGCTTGTTATACACGCCCGAATTCTCACTAAAATTCTATCAGTAGTTTTCTTGAATATTTTTGACTTTTCATTTATTTGAATTTTATTCGCTGTTTCATGTGATGCCTTAAGTTTCAAAAAGCTCTAATAGTTGTTGCCCAAAAGGTGCAAACCACTGTCTTCCAGACTGATCTTTAAAAAAAATTGGATTTACTACAATAGCATTGCTATTATGTGCTTTAAACTAAATTTCTGTACGGTAAAAACCAATAAACGTATTATACTTGGATGTGCCGCTTTCACTGTCGTTATGGCTGTTATTTATATTCAAGTTTTCTCATCCTGATTCAATTTTTTCTTCTTGCAAAAAGTTGTTAGATGAGTTTTCTTTTTTAAGCATATATGTTTTAGATGTCCTAAAATGTTGCAAGACTTGCATTTCTTGTCACGAAATCTTCAATTTTTAGTTGTGTACTCGCTCTCTCTTTGTAGATATAGCATTTATTAAAACTTCTATGTTGCCGGCTTTTTTTCCACCACTGGTCCTTGTGTCCTGTATTTCCTCCCCTCACTTTGTGTTTTGCTTAAGTTCCTTTTTGCGATTTATTGCTTGATCCATCGTGAAGTTATATTGCTTGTAGTTTTTAAAAATAAATGCCTGATTGACTTCTGCAGCATTTTTCATGGTAAATTCCCTCGTGGCTGCCTCTTTAATTGCACCACTAAACGTAATAATTATTTGTTTAAAAGTTCAATTCTTGTAGTTTTATAGTACATATTAGAAACGAACTGGTTTCTCGATGCGTTGCTGAAGGTCATATAAATTCTAGTTAAGTGTCAGCTGTCTAAGTCGTGTTGCGAAAACTGCAATTGATTGGCTTGGAGCCTGCACTGCACGATGAACAGAACAACGTATCATTACTTTAGATGGTAATGGCTTCAAATGGTTATGAAGCAATTGAACTAGGTCTGTGTAAATTTTTTCTGGTGGTTTATCTGGGCAGGCAAGTTTTTGAATAGCTTATGTGCTTCTTCGTTGACGTAAGTGAACGGCTCTTTTAATTTTGGCTGCTTCAATTTTCTTTGCAAAGTACAGCATACGATTTCCAATCGTCTGATTCAAGCTTGATATAAATGTTCGCACTGGGGCGTATATTTGTTGTCTGTATTATCTTTGTTTGTTTATGTAGCTGTATACTAGCTTTAGAAATTTCTTGTAAAGAATTCATTTGAACCAACGTGTTTGCTTCGTAGCGCTTTGAATAATGTTGCTCTCTATCTATCACTCTCAACTAAACGCGTTCACCTCATTTAGATCAAAATACTCACAGCTAAAAACGTCTACCTTGTAATGAACTGTAATATTCTTTTTTCCTTGTAAGTTTATTGTATTTCATCCTAGTTGCCAACAGTTACGTTTGTTATTGCGTATTGATACAATAAACAGTAAGTCGATTAGTAATATGAGTACAATGTTTAACCTATCGAGTGTACCTTGTTGGCTTCTGTTAGTATTCTGGCGCTCAAACGCTGCATATAATGCTTTAAACCACGTTTTTCACTTACACACTCATACTCTACGCCCGCGCACGTCTGCCTTACATCTGACACATGTTAAGTTATATCATGTCTAACGCACCAACACTACAATATTCAATTCTAAATCCTTAGTTACTTGGCTGTATTTTATCTGCATCTACGTATGACTGCAGCTAAAAAACAATACTGAACATCGTAATGACTTCCATCGCAACTATGTTATTATTTTAATTATGTTTTTTTAGCTTTGTTTTTGTTTCTTATTTTGTTTATGCATAAATTATTTTGTTTATATATACATTTTTTCGATTTATGATTTGCATCATAATTTTTTGTTATTGTTTTATCCTTATAAGCATCTTACTTTTTATTGCTGTTACTTGAAAATTTTATCATAACTTATTTTTTTCTCTAAATACTTACATTTCTAATTCTGCACCTTTGTACATCTTGATTCACCCCTTTGTAACTTATTGCCAACAACTTTTGTAAATAGTATCTGTTGACGTTGTTGTAACCTAATTTCTACCACCCTTATTCTGTTTTCTCTGTAATCACCCTCCTTTTCCCCAAGTATGCGAGTCTTTCGTGCAGGCCCCTTGCAAAGTCCCCCTCCCCCTGCCGTCCTATTAGGAACTATTTATAGAGCGCAGCGAGTGTCTCAAGCACACCTGTATCCTATTTTCTATACTTATTGTAATGATTACAGTGGATTTTTATACCAAGTTTCAGGTCTCATTTCCTCAATCAAGCGAAACGTATTTTTGCAATAGCTGATTCTAATTTCTGCTATTCTGCGATGTGCGCTTTTCCCGCATAAGTTTAGTGGTATAAATTCGCACATGAGCACTAAAAAATTTAGGACACCAATTTGTATGCAATATAGGCTTACTGATACATACAGCAAAGTCGCAAAAACCAATTTGATCGCTAACCGTGAAAAATACTCAACCGATCTAGTTAAAATTTTGACAACAAAGATCATTGTCAAATTTCACAATTAATTAAAATATTAAATTCATGACATCACAACCCTATAAAATAGTACATTTTCATATAACAGTACAAAGAAAAAAAGTTTTACTGTATGTACCATACAATTATCCTAGTGTTATTGAAGCCTATTAATTAATGAATAATTAATTTCAGAACCTCGTAACATTTCTTTATCGTTATTACACGTTGCATCATAAGTCGTTGAGTTTCTAATAATTAATATTATCAATAAATAATTGACTACCTTCCTTACTGACATCTCTCTATATAATAAACCAATAAGAGCTTTCGTGTTAATTTATAGTTTATTATTTATTTTGTTCAGTAAGCGCCCCATGTCATTAGGTGATAGGGGCATTTGTTATTATTTAACATTGTATTAATCAGTAGAGTAGCCAGTAAGCGCCCTGGATCATTGGGTGATGGGAGCTTGTGTTATGAGTTAACATTTTATTATTTTATAATGCGGTCAGTAAGCGCCCNATTTAACATTGTATTAATCAGTAGAGTAGCCAGTAAGCGCCCTGGATCATTGGGTGATGGGAGCTTGTGTTATGAGTTAACATTTTATTATTTTATAATGCGGTCAGTAAGCGCCTTGGGTCCCGAGTCATCGAGATCGGGTGATAAGCGCTGTTATATATACATCATATGTATACATCAACGATATAGTTAAAAGCTCAGCCGGCGGTGGCGCTGATAAATAAGCGCTCTGAAGGTGGTGGTTGGCAGCAAACTTTTAACCATCACGGAGAACGCTGCTTTAGTTCAGTAGGATACGCTAGATGGCGTAGAAGTAAAATTGAAGCTACTTGCAATAGAAGTAAGGGAATCTGGTTATAATATCTCCGAGCAAATTATCGAACATTATAGTTATTCACTGGCAGTGCATCAAGAATAGAGTTGTGAGTTGTGCAGCTGGGTATCCTAACTACCGAGGACACTATTTTCTAATGGACAAGCGAGTTACGTCGACTTTCATTCCTAACCACCAAAATTAATTAGTGCCATAAACAGGAGACATTTTGAACATCAACTTCTCCGGCGTAATACCAGGTGACGTTTAGCCAAAGCATAATCTTCTCTAGCAATTGGGATTCCGTGGTTGTTCTTTTAACCGACCTGGCGCGGCGCTTCCTCAGCTTTTGCTATAACAGCAAGCAAGGAGAAACAACCCTAAGCAGCCACATCATCTGAAAATTTTATCAGTCTCCTTATACGTGGTTTGTCCCAACGGCACACCCACAGAAAAAGTGCTCTCCAGATCCTTTTCCCCAACCAACGGTGAACAGTTGATAATATGAGGAACGACCTGAAGACGAAATATTATTCGGCCAGCTCGGCGTACCTCCTTGCAGCATTATATCCATACTCAGATACTCTGAGGGTAAGACTCAAGCTACCTGTAGCTGGCTCTTTATCTTTAAGAATAATAATAAGGAATGACTCAAAGTATCACCACTGATTCTTTTCAGGGCCATCATAAGTTTTTACGTTCACTCTTGACTCTAAGCGTTTAGCCAGGAATTACCTTCCTAATCCTTCCCGAGGTCTGCGCTAGGCAAACCTAACACTGGATAAAGCTATTAAGGATAAACAGACTAAAAAAAGAAGTAAACTGGACTGTCTCCAACAGTCAAGCGTTATACACCGATCTCCCCACCTTTGATCATCAAAACGACTGGGCTGTACGAAAAAAAGGTGCTTTGGATACCAATGTCTCCGGCATAACACCAAGAGACATTAAGAAAATGCACCTCAACTAGCTCCAACGTTTCAATGCATTGTCATTTTCCTCTCGATCAGTCTGATGCTGTAATATCAGGTCAAAAAAGATCACCCTGAGGTATCCAGGCAGTCACGTTTGCTGGAAGCATTAGTCAAAAAAGAGTTAAGAGCTCACAAAAGCTTTAAAAATCTCTTTAGTCACAAGAGAACAAATTAGGAGGAAAACTTCAAATGCTTCAAATGTACTCGATTTTCGGCGTCAAGAAACTGACGCAAAACATGTGTCAAGATTGGAACAGCAGCATTAAAATCTACTATCCAAGAATTTATTAAGCAAGAGATCAGCTTTTTATTATGACACTGACAGTAATCACTTAAATCTTCAAGATTTTCAAATTGGTAGAATAATATGTATTTGTATTAATTGTAGCGATAAAAAATAAGCTCCAGGACTTTGTTGCTTTAGTAATAAAGTTGTGAGATTAGAAAAAATCATTTTTAAGTATATATTTTTTGTCAGCTTTAAATGTTTACAATTTTAAAAAATAGCCCTTTTTATTTATTGTAACGTGAGAAAGTGCAAATCAACTGCCTCTTAGGGTCAACAATTAATTAATGGCGTTAGGACCGGACGGTACTTTTCAGTGTCATATTTTTTTTTACTTTTTACAGCTTATTATTTGACCGAATAAACTGCATGATTATCGAACAAATATGTTTGCAATAAGAAGACTTTTGTTCTAAGAAATGTCAGGAATAGATTAAAAATTTTTAACTGAAAACGTTTTACATTACATGTCAACACATTACAGTGTTTCATTCATGGAGTTTTAAGCGAAGCCGAGATGAAGACGCCGCTAGTAACTCTATAAACTATATCTTTGGCTGGTACACGTATACTGAGGTGAAATTAATTAATATGAAGGTTTGTACTTTCAGCAGTGTGTCTTTGCATTTGTAACAAAAAGCCTTTTTTTTGCGAGATATATTAATAAACAGATACATAAAATGCAAAAATGAAATTTTACGCACCTTTCAAAAAAATGGTTGAAGAAATATTTTAAAGATGAAAAAGTTTTTTTGGTTAAGCTTAATTAAAACTAATGACTAAAAATGTCTCTCAAATAGTACCCCTTTAAGTTTGCTCACTGATTTTTTCAAGAAAATTAGATTTTAGGAGTATGAAAAAATAAGTAAAACATAAAAATAACGATATTAGGACAACGGGACCAAAACAAACTTTTAGGCTAAATAACTAGTTTTTTTTTTTCAAAGCCCAATACATTTTTTTTTTTTTTTAATTAAGAGCATTTAAAAACTGAAAATACCCTTTAGACTGTAATTCACCTTTTTAAAATAGACTTTCCCTTTTGTTCTACTGTATTACTTTCAAATAATGAAATACTGAAACTATATGAGTTATTTACATTACAACTTTTTTTCATGTTTTTATTCCTACACATCAAAGCCTCAATTGTCATTTTTTTGATTAAGTATATAAAACAATATATGTGTGTGTGTGTGTGTATATATATTCAAAATTACAAATTATACAGAAAAAAAAGCATCAAAAAATTTTACAGAAAGTAAATGATAAGTAGTACTAACTTTTAACTGAAATTTTGTGTGTATGAGAAGGGCTATAATATATGTCTTGTGTTAAAATTTCAGCTCCAAATATTGCATAGACTGCGAGTTATTGAATTTTAAAAAAATGGCTCCAAATGTCAGTTTTTTGTGATTTGCGAAAAAACGGCTGAACCGATCTAAACCCAACACGTCTCATTACGTTTGTCTTAAAATTGCATATCCTTATTAAAACAGACTTTTTTTTATGAACGATTCTTCGATTTTCTTCTGGACACGAAAAACATGTTTTGGCCATCTTCACATTTTTTTAGGGGCTCTTGCTGACATTTCTACTAGCTAAATTCTCTTTCAACTTGTTATAATATATTGAAACTACTATCCTTTTTTTTCTAGCTAGTCAGAATTTTCTGGGCCAAAAAACTAATTCTACCACACCATGCAGATAGATGTAAAACTGCTTTAAGCACACCTAACGTTCATCATGAATACGTAGAAATGCCGTTTAAATTATGTAACTCACTAAAAACACTTTAGCAATTACTGGACGTAATTTTATCAGGACTCTAAGGCATTGAGGTATTTATATTTCTAGATAATATAATATGTTTAAAAAACATATGACTTGAGCAAAATCACTTATTTATTTGAAAAACTTACAAAATGAAATTTAAAACAACAGTAAGCGCCCCATGTCATTAGGTGATAGGGGCATTTGTTATTATTTAACATTGTATTAATCAGTAGAGTAGCCAGTAAGCGCCCTGGATCATTGGGTGATGGGAGCTTGTGTTATGAGTTAACATTTTATTATTTTATAATGCGGTCAGTAAGCGCCCNAAATGAAATTTAAAACAACATCTTGACAAATGTTAAGTGTAAATGCCCAAAGAAATTTATTTAGGACATAAAATATGAAGCTATGAAGTCAAACTAGATTCAAAAGAATTAAAAATAGTTAAAAAGTTTTGAAAATCAAAAAATCAAACGAATATTTGACAATTTTTAGGGCTAGCTAATTATTGCCATCAACTAGTAAAAAGTTTTGTAGAGATCGCAGAACTTTTGTCCGTGTTCGTTAAAATCGTTAAAATAAGAAGAAGAAAAAATACTAGTGGATAAAAAAAAAAGTTTTGAGCAGTTAAGAAAAATATTATGCCAAGCACCTGTAATAGTTTGTGTTGTTTGAAGTAAACCATTAAAATTAACAACGGATGCATCTAATATATCTATTGAAGCCATATTAAGTTGAGAAGTACTAGAAAAGGACCGTTCTTCCGTAAGTGTCAAAAGCTTTAAATAAAAAAATTCTTCTACAACAAAAAAAATGCTTAGCAGTAGCTCTAGCTGTTCAATATATGTGATATTACTTATTCAGTAGGAAACATTTTCAGTTTACGAATTCACGAACTACTAACTTGGATTGGTTCCATCAAAAATATTTATGACTAGTTTGAATAGGTGGAAAGCGAGACTTTCAAATGACAATCATACTTACAACCACAAACTTAGTAGATTAAATACTAACGCACACAAATGATAAAAAAATCTGATTAAATTAAATGGTGATAAAAATAATCAAAGTTCTTCTGACCAAGAAATATTATCAAAAGCTTACTTGTCTCACTAACATATGAAGCAAAGTTGCAAAAGCCATTTTAATCGCTTACCTCGAATAGTACTCAACCGATCTGGCTAAAAATTCGTATACTGATACTTGAAACGTCTTAGATAATTTTAATATAGTTTTGATCTTCAAAAAAATGAGTAACAATAGCGAAAAATAAGCTCAAACATTTGCAAAAATACGCTAGCTTTTCACTTCAATTCAATAGGATCCGCTAAGTGGCGTAGAAGTAAAATCGAAGCTACCTGCAATTGAAGTAAGTTAGTCTGGTCATAAAATCCTCGAACAAATTTCCAAATACAATAGTCGTTCACTGGCAGTGCACCAAGAAAAGAGTTGTGAGCCGTGCAGCTGGATATTCTGGCTACCGACAACAACTCTTCTCCACTAGACAAATGTCTTACGTAGAATTCCATTCCAAACCACCAAAATTAATAAGTGCCACGAATAAAAAGCGTTCTGAATGCCAACTTCTCTGATGTAATACCAGAAAACGTCTAGGCAGAGCACAGTCTGCTCTAACACTTCAAAGTTTTGTGGCCGTTCTTTCAACCCACCTGGTGCTACTGTAGCAGATTTTGCTATGACACCAAACCAAGAAAAACCAACCTGGTGGAGTTCGAGCAGCCACATCAACTGGAAATTTCATCAGCCTTCTCCCTAGTGGTTCGTCTCAATGGCATACCCACAGAAAAAGTGTTCTCCAGGCCCACTTTCCCGAACCACGGTGAACGGTTGGTTATCCAGGGAACGACCCAAAGATGACATATTCTTCGGCCAGTGGCATACCTCTCTCCAGCAGAATTTTCGTACGCAGAGATACCGAGGCCAAAGTGAAGCTACCCAGCCGGCTCTCCACCATTGATGATAATAATAAGAAATAACTGGAAGTATTACTATTGTCCCTTTTTAGTACCATTATAAGTCTTTACGTTCCCTAATGTATCATCCATCTTATCGGATCTTTTTAAAGCCATCTTACGTTAAACAATCTTGACAACAAACATATTTTACAACTATTTGTCCATTAATAGACGATATAAAGCCGGCCACTATTAAATTAAGTCAGCCAATCCCCGGCAGAACGGAGTTATTCGTAGCAAGGCTGAAAACCCTGGACACCGACTATCTTGCATTCCCCCCTCTTCTCAAAGCATTCAATTAGGAATCACCGATCCTTTCCAAGGTCTGCGCTCAGTGAACCTAACAGTCAAGCAATAAAGAAAACATAAACTTAAGCAAATGGGACAGTCTCCAACAGGCAAGCGTCATGAACAAATGCCCTAACCTTATATCTGGTTATATATATTCGTGGGGCTTTGCCCCCCTTTACGCTCTGCATGCCAACCTCCCAATACTCTATTTAAAAAAAAAAATTGTGTGATTTAATGTAAATACAATATTTTAAGTCTTGAATTATGTGGCATATGATTTTATACTTAAAAAAGTAACTTATATTGTATATGAATATTTCGTATTACAATATACTATACGATGTTGTATATTTATTGTCAATGATTAGATAATACTGCTTAAATGTCTATGAGTTGATCGTATACTGGATCCATCTCAAATCTGATACACCAAGCTTGGATACGGAATGTATCCATTGATTACATATGTGACGTTCTTTTACAAACCGAACAGATTTGGACAAAAATTGACCGACACATTTTAGATTTAACTGAAACTTTTTTTACGGGTTCTATATCGAAAAAAAAAGAGACATNCAATGTGATAAAATAGTAAATATTTATGTATGCTCGGCTATTAAACCGTTAAAAGAACCCTATTGTATAAGCGAATGAAAAACTCTTATGCTATTACGACAGGGAACATAAGTATTCAAGTACTGCGAAATTATATTCACACCAAAAGTAGAAAGTCAATGGATTTATTTACTGGCTGATAATACATGGTTATTTTCGGCATTTCATAAAGAACAATCAAGCAATATCTGCCCTAATAAAATGGATCGACAAAAAAGAGTGGAAGGTATAGATCTTTTACGAATGGATGATGGGTATACGAAAATAATGCACAAACTAACCTTAACTAGTGAACATACGATCATTACTCAGATACAATATATCTATCAAGTAAAAGTGCAATTGAACTTAACTGTATTACATAAACTCTTGAAGGACACTAATGCCTCCCATGACGCTATAAAACCGATTCAAAAACTAAACTTAAATGAACAAGCATGAACAGATGAAGAATTAAAACGACAAAATATTTTGAATCAAATAGTATAAAATTTTAATGTTAAATATTAATTTGAGCAATGAAAATATTATTTTATATTCCTTAAAGATTTTGAATTTCCCACACGTTTGGTAAATACTGTTAGTAGCTTTGGCAGCACTGACAGGAATCCAATTTTAAGGAGTAGGGACAGTAGAAGGGAGAAGCATTAGACTATTATTATGTGAATCAGCTGTGCAGTGACCGTTTATCGCTTACGCATTCAGTGCTCCACGTGCTTCTTAATAGCTTCTTTCTAACATTTCGAATTTTACTGCTTTCAACAGTTTGCACCATCTTGTTCTTTCTCCATTAGTGAAAGTGGCCTTTCGTTGTTTGAGTACAGCAGGAAATTAAAGGCAAATTGTAAATAAAAACACCCAACGATGCCTAAAACAGTGTTAAAAAAATCATGATCTATAAACGTTTGTACTGATGTATGTTTTAATCCATTTAAAAAAATTAGTCATCCAAAAAAAACTGTGCCGAATTTGCACAGAAAAGTAAACGAAAGCCAGCTTCGAACCTTAAAATTGTCAATTACTGCTGAGACACTGCAACAAAGGATTTGCGAGTCGTGTTGTTTGCGTATCAAAAGTATCAAAGAAGAAAAAAATGACGATATGTGAAATTATCAAGTCGAAATGGTATGTATCAGTGTATTAATGTTAAATGTAACTGTATTATAATATTAAAAATTGTTACTGGAATCTAACTTTTACGTACAGCTTCATACAGTGTAGTATGCCCTTATTTCTTTTAGGCCGTTAACTTCTTTAAGTCGATCAAATCAATTTCTTGGAAAATTATTATGTTTTAAATTAAATGTTAAAATTAATTTACTAAAATTCATTTTATTGTATTTCAATTTAATGGAAATTATTATACTTCCGCTATTTTAAATAATATAAATAATAAGTTTTTATATTATTTATAGCAGGAAAACAAGGAAGCATTAAGCAGTGAAGAATCTGACAATAAAAGTGGAAGTGGATCTACCTCTGGGGTGACTGGAGAAAATACAACGTTAGTTAACGATCGTATTCAATACTCGACTAAAGGATTAACTGCCTTAGGATCCTCACCGATTAAAAAAAAAAAAAATTGACGCAAAAAAGGTACTCCGAAGAAAAAATTTAAAAAACTACAGAAGTAATTAAGAAAAAAGTGTTTAATGTGACAGACAATGACTTACAACAAAATATTGATTAATTTTCCAACAGCAACTCGTCACATGATATCTGTAGCAAAAACAATTGCTAAAAAAAAAAGTGTTTTAAGTGATCCAAACCCTAAATATCATCTATCTTTAGAAGCAGATGTTGTTAGTACTATAATCACGTTTTATAAGTCTCATGATTATACTCAACTGATGCAAGGCCAAAAAGATAACGTTTCTGTTAAAGTAGGTGAAATGCGAATTCATATGCAAAAAAGACTAATCTTAAATAACTTAGAAGAATTATATGATCATTTCAAAATTAAACATCCAACAACTGAATGTAGTTTTTCAAAGTTTGCTAGTTTGCGTCCCAAACATTGCGTGTTAGCTGGAGCTTCTGGTACTCATTCTGTCTGAGTGTGTGCAATACATGAAAATGTTAAATTATTAATTGACGGAGCAAATTTAAAATCAATCACTGCTGATTCGCCGCAACCTATAAAAAATTACTATGATTGTTTGGATCGCATGATTTGTCCTAGTAAATCTACTAATTGCTTTTTAGGAGAATGTGATAAATGTCCTGGCATAACTAATATTATTAATCAACTCGAACAAACTTTTCAAGACAAAATAATTGAAAATATTACATACAGACAGTGGATTACAACCTAAAGAACAACTTTACAAACACTAATATCATCTGTTAATGAATTTTTACAAAACTTAAGTAACGGTTTATCCAAATTATTGACACATTCATTTTTAGTAAATAAGCAGAGATTTTTTAAATGAAAAAAAAATTAAATTATTGAAAAATGAATGTATTGTCATTTGTGATTTTTCTGAGAATTATTCTTTTATCATTCAAAATTCTGTACAAGGTATTCACTGGAATAACGATCACGTGACGATACATCCATTTTCTATTTATTACAAAGATGATAAAAACGAATTGCAGCTCAAAAGTTTAGTAAGTATGTCTGATTGTTTACGGCATGACACAATTTCAATCCATATTTTTCAAAAACAATTAGTACAATTTATAAAATTAAATTTAAAGGGGGTAAACAAAATAGTTCCAGTGGGCAATACAAAAATAAGAAAAATTTTACTAATCTCTCACACCATGAAAAAGATTTTAAATTATCAGCTGAGTGGCACTTTTTTCCGACTTCACATGGAAAAAGGCCATGTGATGGACTTAGGGGTACTTTAAAAAAACTTGCAGCTAGAGCTAGCCTGCAAAGGGTTAATAGCCCTATCCGAATACCAAAAGAGTTATTCGACTGGGCAATAGAAGCGTTGTCGAATACAACGTGTTGTTACTCGACAGTTAGTGAATACAAACTGGAAGAAAAACAATTGTCCGAACGTTTCCAAAAAGCTTTAACAATAAAAGGAACTTTAAAACATCATTGTATTAATCCAATTTCTTTACAGCAATTGGAAGCAAAACGGTTTTCATCTTGCAAAAAACAGGATATTGTAAAAATTTTTAAACAGAAAATGTAAACATTGTCTTACTTTTAAACGTTGTACTTATTATTATATTCCAAATATTGTTCTTATTAACTAATGTATTATCGAAATCTTAATAAAAAAATTTCATTTTCAACAAGGTTTTTTATTTATTTTTATTTATGTATTTTTTCACGGATCTCTTACACGTATCTCTTTTTTTTCGATATAGAACCTGTAAAAAAAGTTTCAGTTAAATCTAAAATGTGTCGGTCAGAAAGGTGTTCAGTTGGTAAAAGAACGTCCCATTTTAGAAATATCATTACTAGAACATAAGTTAGATAAAAAAGTTTTGTTAGAACTTATGTTAATTTGATATTTAAATATCAAATTTTTAATTTAACGTGTTGTATCGAAAATAATTAAAGTCATTTAAATTTAAAACCTTCTTCTGCTACTAACGGCAGCAGCTATTATGACTTATACATCATAATTATGTTGAAATTAGGAAGAAACTACAAAAAATTATCATAATTAAAAAATAAATGCAAGTTATTATAAACATTACAATCTCTAACTAAAACCAAAATTTGTTGTGTCACAAATAGTCAAATACGATCAAAAAATATTAGTTCAGGAAAAAATATGGTAACTAACAATATAGATACAAATAAAAATGGTATAAACGAAAAATAAAAACTTGAAAAAATCAACTGTTGTGGAGAAATAAATGTCAAATGCGAATTCCGTTCAGAAAAATTTTGGCAAAGTGCACATGACACCTAAGTCTATTGTAAACAATTCTGATAATCATTCTTACAATCAAATATACATATAATGATGACTACTTCTGTAAAAAAATGTTTCAAATCAAATACAATGTTATCCAAGTAACATATTGAAATACTAACTCAAAAGATAAGACAAAATCCATATGCAAAAAAACGTTTAATTTAAATTGCAAATATAGAACGCCTTCAAAACTATAAAATTAACTTTTCAAGAAAACATAACAATAAAAACCATCAGTACAATAAATCTGTTACAGGAGAATGTGAAGCTATAATTGTTTGAAAATCAGAAAATATTGGCGATTATCACTTACGAATGGATGCAAATGATCTACTAAATAGTGTACACATATTTAAGTTAGTCACACATATTTAAATAAATTATCACAGGATGTCCATCAAATGGTTTTTTCTTTATTTTTCTCATCAAGAGGTGTAAAATAGAGCACTTGCTATGGGCAAAAAAATTGTATAGAAGCACAAAACCTTATATTATTTCAATATTATTTGTATAGAACTTTTTATCGACTAAGCAGTAAGATTTTCAGTCCTTTATTTTATGCTGAAAAATTAAAGCAACTATTTTTTGCTTAAAAATTAAAGCAACTATTTTTTGCATGCACATATTATGATGAAAAGCAAAAGGATAATCATTTCTTATAATAAATAATACAAAAATGTTGAGGATTAAATGCTGCCAAGGTCCAGTAGATCATGTAATGCGTAGTGCACCAAATAATTTCAAAAATTTTGATAATAATAAAGTAGGACAAATTTTCATTTTATCTTTTATCACTCATTGCTAGCGCAAGGTATATGCAAAAACGTTACTAAGATGCACTAGCAATAATGCGAAAATTCAGAAAATCAAGTTTATTCATAACTGTTACAAATAACCCAAAATAAAAAGAAATAAAAAAAGTTCTGGAAAATTTTCCTTAAGGTACCACTTTTGAAGATGTACCGAATATTACTCTCAGATTATGTCATACAAAACTAAAATCCATATGAGATAGTATAAACAAGAAAAATATTTTTGAAAAAGTTATTTCGTACGTTCACACGATTAAATTTCAAAAAAGAGGCCCAGTAGGCTCACATTATTATGACATTGCATCCTAACGATAAAGTATGCACTACTACAGACATTGACAACTTTGTTTTGGCAGAAGTTTCAATTGATTTATTCATGAACATTCATACAAAAGTATCCATAATAAATCATTTTTTCGTATGAAATATACTATTATTTGTAAAAATAGTGAAAAAAAACATTAACATCAATGTAAATTTTTAGAATTAACACAAATCTATCATGGTAAAATAGTGATCGCCTAAATAATGATTTTACTGTGAATTGTTTGAAATTTTTTTCACCGAACTCTCTGACATAAAGTTCAAACAGTCTCGGGAATCTCAATCCCCACCAAGCTCTTCCCAAGCGGAAAAAACGCCTTTGACGGTTATATTAAAGACCCAGCTCAACTCAACACAGAGGAGGCTGACGGCATGCCTAGAAGAAGGCACCACCCTCAATCACGATCTTGGACCAGATACTCTGGCCCAAAATCAACAAAGCCCTCATTGCGGGGAACATATTTGTCCACCATGTTATAACTACCACTCAAGAATCACGCGTGTACCCCCACAACGCTGACAGCTTTCAATAAACTGTCAATTAACAAGGAAAAGGTCGAGTTTACCGCCCACCAGCTTCACGAGAATCCTAAAACGGTAGTCGTCATTCGTTGAGTCATCATTGGCTACACAAAAGCAGAAACTCTGGTCATGATCCAAAAAAAACGTATCTCCCACCCGGTACCCCCCATCAGGACTTAGTCTCTGGTCACCGTGTACGTTGATTCGTCGAACGCCAACTCCCACGCTATTTACAATCTCAGGCCCCTTGGGTCAGAGCCGAACAGAATCCTAAGTTAAAAAACGTTCCCTAATACCGTCGCTGCCAAAAACTCAACTACACGGCAGCCTACTACCGCTCCGCCTTTGTCTGGTTTCTGCACTTTAAGGTAGTAGTTCAGTTAGGAATATCGTGTGACATACTGCACTATAGAGTGTGCATAGGTTTTGCAGTCTTTACTATACAGCTGTCACTGTCCCTCTCACGCAACTACACAATAGTTCTTAACTTTGAAATGCTGAAATACAAAAACTATACGGCTAGGCTATTTGAGACGAAGTATTTAGTTGATTTATAATATCACTTATAACATATCGATATTTTGAAAGTATTGATCGTTTCGTTTAGGAATTATGAATGATTTCGTCTCGAATTCTACTCCAAACCAGACGCTTTCCTATCTCTTAAATGTTAAAAGATTAACAGTAAAACTTTAATATCTCCGAAACTACACGGCTAGGCATCTCCAAATTTGGACTCGTGATGAACTACAGCAAACTTAAGCCACACGCAAAATTTTAGAAAAATTTATCGTCTAGTCGTTTTACTGAAATACTATCTTAAACCACGCCACCGCAACCTCTCCAAAAAAGGACACAAATCAAATTACCTCTCGGTGCGCGAACTGCAACGGCAAACACTGTGTTTTTTACAAGGGAAGCCCAAAAATTCCCCTAAAAGGAGCTTATGCTCCCAAGAAAGGAACGTGGCATCTTCTCAGCAGCACCAGACAAGAGCTCAACACCAAACTCCTTTGCTTAACACCCCCCCCCCCACCCTATCCAAGACTATCCTTCAATCCATCATGAGTCTGCTTACATGCTTCGACCTAAAGTGTCCGGTCTCGAGAGCACCCGACCAGCAGCACACTAGACAGATACTTTATCTCGTATACCTACTGCAAAACAAAAATATCGACGTTACATGCTTCATAGCGCTTACTGGTTCGCTTTATTTATTAATGAAATAAATTAAATAACGTGAGCGCCAATCGCCTCACAATCCAGGGCTCTAACTGGTCGCTTCACTTATTGATTAAGTAAATAAAATAACGCAAGCGCCAATCAACACAACCCGGGGTGCTTACTGGTTGCTTTATTGATTGATAAAATTCATATCTTAAAGGATACTTTCTTTCCAAACACTTGCGAAACCTTTACATAAACATTAAGTTTCTGACGGGACCAACTCACTATCTTAGCTCCCTAGACCAGGACCCAGACATCTTAGACATTTTCTTGGCGGACAACTTGACCATCCCTACGGATCCACGTACCTCCCCAGATCTCCCTTTCAACCATGACCCAGTTTACCTTAAGATCCCTAGATCCCTAGTCATCATACAAGGAACAAATTCATAGCCAAGGCAGAGTCCCACCCAAGAAATAATTAGAAGGTCGTAGGAAAACTTCGCAACAGACGGCCTTTCCTCCCCTCCCCCTTTAACAAGGGAAAAAACTTTACTCGCTAGATTCAGACAAAGCAGATATTTTTGCAGATTTACTAGAAAATCAATGCTACCCCAACCTGAGCCGAAAAATTAACTCAGGAATTAACCACATAGTGCAGCAACAGGTTCTCGATAACCCGGATTTCGAACACCGCACACTGTTCGAAATCAGATGTATCATCGGATCCTTAAAAACCCTAAAAGCCCCTGGTAAAAATGAATTCCTCAACAGCGTCCCAAAAATCTTCCCACAAAAATTCATCACAGTAATTAGCAACATCACAAACGCGCCGTGATGCGCCTTTGTTACTTCCTTACTTCTCTTATTAGTTTATTCTCCTTGCCCAGTAAAATTACCAAAAGTGTTATTTTCACCTGCCTAAATAAGCACGCCACGGAAAACAATACCCTTCCAGACGTGCAGTAAGGTTTTAGAGACAGACATTCGGCAGTACACCAGCTTCTGAGAGTCACTAAAGACCTCTCCGACAGCCTCATCCACAAAAACTTAACCGCGATAGCGTTTCTAAATGTACAGCAGGCCTTTGACAGAGTTTGGCATAAGCGCCTCCTGTACAAGCTTATTTAGTTAATTTTTTTCTTCACTACCTCATCGGCAATATAAAATATTACCTCTCTGATGGATTCATCCACGTTAAAGTAGGCGATTTCTTCTCCAACCCCGCTTAATAACCTCTGGAGTCCTTCCAGGCTCCAAACTGTCACCCACCCTTGTCAATATCTTCTGTCACGATTTACCCCAGCGCGAAGACATCATCACGTACGTTTATGCAGACGACGCACAGTGGGCTAAACAGCCCAAAAAATGCTCAAAATTCGTGCTTCCAATGGGTATTCACTCAAATCAAACGATTTTGGGCTTACTTTATTCGTGAGATGATATCCTGCAATGATCCGAGTCCCTCGAACGTGTAACGACTTCTTATATATATGTTTTTTAGATGTATCTAGAGCAAATTTTGATAGTTAAAATACTCTGGATATATAAAACGTTGTTAAAGTAGACCGATTTGTACAAATATGGGTATACAGAGGTTTTTGGATTCGCTGATCACGAATCTGATGTCAGAATGGCTAATTTCAATATGGCGGATCCAAGATGGCGTCCAAAATCATAAAAAATCAACCGATTTGTACCAAATTTGGTATTCAGGGGTTTTTCGGGTCACTGATCACGAATTCGGGGTCAAGTTAGCCAAATTCAAGATGGTGGATCCAAGATGGCGGCAAAATTTATCAAAAATCATCCGATTTGTGTCAAGTTTGGTTTACAAGGTGATTATGGATCGTTGATTACGAATCCGTGGTCCAATTAGCCAAGTTCGAAACGTTGGATCCAAGATGGCGGCGAATATCATGAAAAATCAACCAATTTGTACAAATTGCAGTATGATTCCATTCACTTTATTCCAGAAAGCCCAAGAACGGCTAAAATTCCTATTTTTTACGAATTCTCACTCCATCCACCTAATTTTGGGCTTATTTTGTTCCTTAGATAATAGACTACAAGGATCTAACTCTCAGGGTTAAAACAATCTGTTCAGTACATGCAAATGAGGTGTGTGTACATATATATATATATATATATATAATTATGGTGAATTCGGGAAATCAACTGGCGTTCTATCGATAAAGACAGAATGTAATTTGAGTACATCCATATCTTGGCTTTTTTCTGTTGAATTTCACTTATAAAAGCATTTCTTATTTTTTTGGCTGTCAAAAACCTAAAAAAAATTGTATTTTGGTAATTGGAGCATTCCTCTCCATTTATCGGACAGCGAAAAAAATTTAGTATAATCTATAGTCTATTTGATTATAAGAAAAACGTATCAGACTTAAGTACATATCTTATATTTCCTTTCGTTAAATCGATGAATAATTTTTGTTTAGTATCTTACAGATCGCCCCTCTTCTCCCTTTAGAATGTTTTGATTGTTTTTTGGACGGAAAAATTTAAAAAACTTTTTAGATCTTGTTTCTATAGCCTTTAAGCACGATACATCTAATTCAATGACAACTTTATACTTTTCCATATGTTGATGCAAACCTTTATATGCACTATTTGCACTTTACTTTTGTGTATTATTCTACATACAACTACTAACTTATCCATGTTCAATCAAAACAGGTTTTTATCACTCACATTAGAGATTTGAAAATAGTGACGAATTATTTAACGAATTCTGGCGATTGATATTAGTGTTTAAACTCCGTATTTCTGTCCTCTTCTTTTCATTCTATTTGGTTCGAGACAGATAAAATACAATCGGATTGGAGTTTTAATTTTTCATTCAGCATTAAGCAATACTGACTTCCAAACGCTAACCTGAACTGTCTATATATTTTTATAAATATCCATTTATTTCATTCAGTACATATGTATACGGTAGAAGATTTAACGTATTTACTAAAATTCTTATTAGTTAATTTTTTTAATTTAAAAAAGAAACGATTCTCTTGCATTTCAGTTCTAAATTTATTTTTACACATTCTAAAATCTAATATTACAAACTTTATTTATCACTATTATCATTTTCATTATCACAATTATCATCATTATCAGTATTATCACGATCAGTATACATTTCATCTCCACCCGATGCATAATCCGTCGTTGTGTCATCTCTACATTCATCATCCATCGACGAACTATCATATCCTTTGACCAGAGACAGGTTTTTTCCTTTTGTGTTTTTAGATTTTAATAATGATAGCATTTCTCCTGTCAGGATCTGTTTCGTTCCTTGAAATTTAGCTCGAGACATAAAAAATTATGGATCGGAATGCATCATCAGCCTTCGAAATATGTCTGTATTCGTCGCAGTCCTAATGTCAAATTATTTGTATGTTTAACAAATGTACATTACATCAATCTTATTATTGTAATTAGTGAAATACAAAAAAAAAAAAATTCAATAGTTCAACTTTTTTTTGCATATCTAGTTTACATCAATGATTTTACAAGAGAAAGACGTAAAAAATGTTTGCACGTTTTATTTTAATTATAAAACAATTCTTACCTTACATAGATGAATGCACTAAGAATAAGAACATGCNTTCAATAGTTCAACTTTTTTTTGCATATCTAGTTTACATCAATGATTTTACAAGAGAAAGACGTAAAAAATGTTTGCACGTTTTATTTTAATTATAAAACAATTCTTACCTTACATAGATGAATGCACTAAGAATAAGAACATGCACCTATACATACACAAAAACTTCGTGGCGGAGAAATAAAGAATTTTAGTTGCGTAAGAACATAATATATTTAAGTATTCAAGATGTATCTTCATGTAATTTACGGTATTAATTTTATTAAAAAATACGCTATGTTTGGTAAAGATTACAAATAAAACAGGACAGGTGTTCCATGGTCATGTGTGCACACAACCTCTGAATCTAAGAAAATTCGCATTACCTTCAGGAAGAAGCAAGAAAGACTAGAAATAACAACTTTTGTTCGCTTTCTTACATTGAACAAAACGTTGTTGCAATAAAAAAATAGCTATTAATTAAGGTAAAACCGTTCCCATTACTTATAGTTTTTTCGATGTTTCTCGTTCAAATTAAGGTAAATCATTGTTAGAAAAATTATAGCACGTGTAAATAACTATTAAAAATAAGACACATCTATGTTTATTTTATTTCTTCAACAAAACCATAAAAGTTATGTTACAAAACGCATAATCTGTTGCAAGAAGATAAACCAGAAATATTTATGGGATTTTTGGCAGTTAAAATAATCACTGAACGCAAATGCAAAGGTGCTAGGAAAAAGATGGACTATATACCATGCAGAATAGTGTATTTACTATAAGTGTGTGTATAATTTTGTGTATATACATGTAAAAGTGTGCATGTTATTGGAATAGAAAATTTTATCAAAAATGAGTACCCAATGTGTTATATTATTGAACCTCATCTCAATAGCTATTCCCGTACAGTTAAAAAAAACTTGTTTTCCATTACAGTTACTGTATAATGCCAAACGTATGTGCATATAGAGGTTTGCATCAACATATTGAAAAGGATAAAGTTGTCATTGAATTAGATGTATCGTGCTTAAAGGCTATAGAAACAAGATCTAAAAAGTTTTTTAAACTTTTCCGTCCAAAAAACAATCAAAACATTCTAAAGGGAGAGGAGGGGCGATCTGTAAGATACTAAACAAAAATTATTCATCGATTTAACGGAAGGAAATATAAGATATGTACTTTAGTCTGATACGTTTTTCTTATAATCAAATAGACTATAGATTATACTAAATTTTTTTCGCTGTCCAATAAATGGAGAGGAATGCTCCAATTACCAAAATACAATTTTTTTTAGGTTTTTGACAACCAAAAAAATAAGAAATGCTTTTATAAGTGAAATTCAACAGAAAAAAGCCAAGATATGGATGTACTCAAATTACATTCTGTCTTTATCGATAGAACGCCAGTTGATTTCCCGAATTCACCATAATTATATATATATATATATATATATGTACACACACCTCATTTGCATGTACTGAACAGATTGTTTTTAACCCGATCCTTGTAGTCTATTATCTAAGGAACAAAATAAGCCCAAAATTAGGTGGATGGAGTGAGAATTCGTAAAAAATAGGAATTTTAGCCGTTCTTGGGCTTTCTGGAATAAAGTGAATGGAATCTTACTGCAATTTGTACAAATTGGTTGATTTTTCATGAAATTCGCCCCCATCTTGGATCCAACGTTTCGAACTTGGCTAATTGGACCACGGATTCGTAATCAGCGATCCATAATCACCTTGTAAACCAAACTTGACACAAATCGGATGATTTTTGATAAATTTTGCCGCCATCTTGGATCCACCATCTTGAATTTGGCTAACTTGACCCCGAATTCGTGATCAGTGACCCGAAAAACCCCTGAATACCAAATTTGGTACAAATCGGTTGATTTTTTATGATTTTGGACGCCATCTTGGATCCGCCATATTGAAATTGGCCATTCTGACATCAGATTCGTGATCAGCGAATCAAAAAACCTCTGTATACCCATATTTGTACATATCGGTCTACTTTAACAACGTTTAATATATCCAGAGTATTTGAACTATCAAAATTTGCTCTAGATATACCTAAAAAACATATATATAAGAAGTCTTTACACGTCTGAGGGACTCGGATCATTGGAGGATATCATCTCACGAATAAAATAAGCCCAAAATTGTTTGATTTGAGTGAATACCCATTGGAAGCACGAATTTTGAGCATTTTTTGGGCTGTTTAGCCCACTGTGCGACGTGGCGTCACGGTCAACTGCACCTCAAAGACTGTAGCTATGCTCATCTTCTAGAAAACAGTCTCACAAAAGATCAAGCTGCGCACCTTCAACGTTATCATCAAGAGCATCAGCACCTAAGCGATTCCAACGTGAGGCGCTGCAAAGGGAAACCGACTAAAGGACATCTAACGCCTTTTCATGGAGACACTGAGATTGATCCTGGGTATGCCATGGTACTTTAGGAGTTCTCAGATTATCAAGGTGTTTAATATCTCCTCCAACTCGAGCAGCCCCTGTCCTTGCGTCTTAAATTCGCTTCTCCATTACAGATCACCCAAACCCCACCATCGCCGCACTCGCGAACATCCAACCTGGGCCCTTCCACCTTATGAGACTTTCATGCGCTCTCGAGCAGAACCCTAAGGATCCCCAGAATACTATAGGTTTTCATTTTCCCATACTTTCCTCGGATACATCTCTATGATTCGCCGAATAACCATGACTTCAATTCCTACGCTCCCTTCAAGAGCACTTATCTGTCCACCACATCCTTTACGACCTATACTTAATACAAAACTTACACAAGTCACAAGTACGCCTCCATACACTTATTACACAGCGAACTCACACTTTACACGCACACACAATTACACCAAAGTTTAAGCTTCTCCAACTACATTCCGGCGCAAGCCAATATCCGAGCTCCGCTCAGATGCCTAAGTTCCCTCCTCTCATCCCTTTGAAAGCGAGCCTGTCTCCGAAACTTTCCGTTATTTTCCATTTTCCTTTTCTTAGGCTCTTTTTATCTTCTAGGAGAGTGGTCCTAACAGACCTGTCCTATGTGGGGAGATTAGTTTCTTAGTTTCTAGTCGGTTTGCACACTGGGTAAACACCAGAGTAGCCAGAGTGTCTATGAAGATTGTCTCTTTCTCGCTCCAAAGAAAAAAAAAATCCTGAGGACTCACAAACGTTTTAACAATACTTATAGTCGCAAGAGAGTGAATTGGAAGCAAAACATTAAATGTTTCAAATGTATGCAACTTAAGGCGTTAAGAAACCGACGCAGAACATTTAGCGAGTGTTAAAATCGACGAATCAAGAATCCGTGAAGTGAAAAATAAATATTAATTAAAAATTCACAGAAAAATTCAATAAAATCATTTTTTAAAGACTATTATAAGCAAGAGAATGATAAACAATGAACAAAAACAAAAAAAAAATTATTCATGACAAAGAGTGCATTATTCATCAAATATAATTTGAAAGCTACACGTTTCATTCCACATTCTCTGTCTCGTAAAAATAATAAAAACTATCTATAAATGTAGAAGATCGTTTTTTTAAAAGATTATTGAGGATTTTTTCGCAAAACAATCTTTACAATTTACTTAACTTTAATAACCTTGAACACTTGCCTTAATTAAAAGCAAAGCGGAAAATCATCTTATCAAAAATATCAGCAGCTACCCCTGTGCCAACAAAAAACGCTTTAACCCCCTACTACTCTTACTTAAAATACAAGTAGCGTGATGAAATGTATCATATAGTAATGTAAATAACTTGAAATTATTTTATAATACTATGTATTTCGTCAATATTTATGATACCATATCAATTGATTAAATTTTATTTAGTTCTTAACAATAAATGTAATGCTAAGACATCTTTAGTTTATCCTTTCAATAACAACTGTTTATCAATGCAAAGAAAAGTTTATTGTTCATTCCACATGCAGATACATTGTGAAGTAAATTTTTTTTAATGGACAAAATTAATAAAATAAAATTTTTTTGCTATATTTTTCATTAGCATATTACTTGCTTACTTCAACTAAATAAAAATTTTGTTCGGATTTTTACTTGTAAAAAAAACATGAATTTTATTCTTATGTTGTACGTTAAATGTAAAAATTTCTGTTATAGTTGTATTTCTGTTATTTTTATTAATGGCAGAAAAACGTTTCATAAATTAGCACCTAAAACAATTAGTATAATGACAAATGGCTTATGATTGCTACAGATATCTTGTAAAATTTAATCAACTTTTACCAAAACTTTAATTAGGAAAATAAGGGCTTCATCTCAAATAGTTAAATCAATTTTTGACAACTTTTATCCTCAAATTCTAATATGAAGAATGCAGTTTCAATATTTTCTAACTCTTTTTAATAAATGCTTCTTCCTTTTCACTTGTTCCTTTGCCATTATTACAGACATGATAATATATCATACTAAGTGATTTTGGAGGATAACTTTTTTTATTGTTACACAATCAATCTTTCGCCATTATTCTAATGGCTTCTTTAGGGTCACATTCCATGACAATGTTGGGACAGTAAACCACTTGGACTGTCCTGCGCTCTTATAAATTACACATTGTGAAAGACTTGTAACATTATAAAAGAGATATTACGAAGAAACAACGTAGCAGTCAGTGATTAAAAATAAGTAGAAAGGCCTCTCAATGTGGGATGGAGAGACCCAGATAGAGAGTCAAATTATAGAGCAACAATTGAATAAAGTCATGATATGTAATCCTGAAGAGGCCATTAGAATAATGGCGAAATATTGATTGTTAAACAATAAAAATAGCTATGCTCCAAAATCACCTAGTATATTATATTATCATATCTATTTTCTAACTCTATAAATAATTTGAATGTTTGATGACTTGTCATTTTTATAAGAAGGTTAATTCGGACAATACCATCCTATACACAGCAATTCTGCCGTGGACAAAACTTTTTTCTTGGTTAAACCAAAATTTTATAACAAAAAATGTACGGCATAGTACTAATAAACATAGAAATTCAAGTTGTAAATAGTATTAAAATAAGAGAAACCATAGAAGTATTAATGTAGCGTATTTTTAGAAGTTATCTTACAGAACCTTATCCGATCTCCGATAAAACAGAACTTTCCTGTCTCTTCTGCCAATAAAATTAATGATATAAAATTCGTCTAAAAATTAGCACAATATACTGAGACTTTCGTTTCTTACATTACTTATCCTATTTAAGAAACCCGTATGCCTCTTATTCAACCTTTCTACTTCTACGTATCATAGAATAACTCTTTAAATATTTTATTTTATAAACAGTAAGTCTCGGTATACATGGGCTTGTCCACTAAGAACGGGCCACCTTGCACACGTGGGACTTTTTTCGCCCCAACAAGCTATATTCAACTCGCTCACAAAGGCTGGGAGATGGCTAAAATAAATTTTTTCCTGGAAAAAATGAGTCAGAATGTCGGGAAGTTTCTTTAAAATTCACCATGGTTTAAAAAAATAAAATTTGCAGAAATCAAAAGAGCAATGCTTAATTTTAGCTCCACATATTTTTTGAATGGGATAGCAAAAAATGGGTGATTTACAAGCAAATAAAGACGATGGCATGAGAAAGTTGCATGGCGGCGTTGCGACACTATACAACAAACTCGTTAATAACAGTAAGTCACCGCGTAGCGGCGTGGCGCAGGTGACAACTGCACACCTCGCTGCCGTACGATTTCTTTCTCATGCCATCGTCTTTATTTTCTTGTAATTTACGCATTTTTTGCTCTCCCACTTTATCAATTTGTGGACTTAATGTTTAAGCATTGCTCTTTCGCTTCCTGCAAATTTAATTTTTTTTTACCATGGCGAATTTCAGAAAAACGTCGTGAACTTCTAACTTATTTTTCTCCACTAAAAAAAGGTTTTGAGAAAAAACAAATAGCTCTATCGGAAAGAACAGATCTAAATCCGTCGATTTGTATTTTTTAACTTTTTTTCAGCTATCTCCCAGCCATTATGAGCGAGCTGAACACAGCGTGTTCGGGCAAAAAACGTCCCATGCGCTCACGGTGGCCCGCTCTCAGTGGACAAGCCCATACATTTATAAATAAAATAACATAAAAAACATATTTAAAAATATGTTTACAATACGTGTACGGAGCAATCGTATTAATATTGAAGTTTGTTTAAAAAGCATTTGTTATCACTTTTGTTTTAATATACACATAGTAGTAGTGTTAATTCAATGAAATACAATTTTCATTACGGTTATTCGTATAATTTTGTTTCTCCAATAAAACTAAGAAATTGATGGAAAAAATGGTATTATGTCATATATGATTGTTAAATAATGAAGATCTAGTTGATATGATTGTAAAGCTTTATTTTTTATTAAAATATTCGAAATTTGTATTCTAATAATTTTGTTGAATATATTATTTCAGTAGAATTACATAAATCTTTTTGAAAATTTGTCTGAAAATTCATAATTGTATGTTTCAGTGACCATTTTCCGTACTTCAAAACAGCTCCTAGTGGTTGGAAGAACTCTGTTCGACACAATCTCTCTTTGAACAAATGTTTTGAAAAAGTTGAAAAAGCAGACACGGGTAGCAATCAACGAAAAGGATGTCTGTGGGCGATTAATAGTTCTAGAAAACAGAAAATGGATGAAGAAATGAAAAAGTGGTCTACAAAAGACCGATCTCTTATCCTTAGTTCTTTACTTAACCCCGAGTTTCTTGAGCTGCTTGAAAATGGAGAAATGAAACATTTGTATCAAAATTCTGAGGAGCGATTGCATTCTGTTTCTGAAACAGAGTATACTTTTCCTGATGAGCTTGATTGTGCTGTAGGTGCCGATGTGCAAAGTTTGTGTCATAAAAATTCAAAAAAAAATTCTTCAACGAACTTTGATGTAGATAGTCAAGACGAAAGTAGCAAAGATGACATTGAACGTATTGAAAAAAGATCTATTGATGGTAGCATCGAAGATTCAGTACAATTGCAGTTTAACGTCCCTACGACAAAAGACTTTGCAGCCAATGAAAGCAATCAATTGAAAGAAACTTCTATTTATGCAATAAATCCACCAAGCGTTAGTTCTATTTATGAAGTTGAACAGACGAATGACAGTCCTGTTTACCAATTTAGTTTGCCTAGTGACAGTCCTGTCTATCATGCTAATGATCTTCCGAAGATCATTCCTGTTTATCAATTTAAAAAAGCAAATAGTAATACAAATAGTTGCAGTAGTTGGAGTAGCAGTAACAGTAATACAAGTAACAGTGATGAGTATAGTCCTCATGACAAAGATAAGCAGACTGATAATAATTCTGAATATAAGTCCAACCAAAGAAGTAACAAACGTCAGAAATCATTCATGGGTGTAATACAAAGAATTGATTACAACACTAAAAATTCTTCGTTCATTGAAGTACGCAGAAAAGTCCCAATTTCTCGTTCTTAGGGTGTTTCCTTAAGTTTCAATAATAAATTCATATGCAATTTTATCATCTTCTTTTGGCTGGATATTAGGCTCTTGACTTCTGTATTAACGATTTTTATTCATCATAAATTTAAGCAGAAATATCACTAAAAATTTTTGTATATATTAGAAAAAAACTAGTATCTCAGACGAAGATAATCATAAGTTTTTACGTTAATGAAGTATAACAAATTTCTGGACTTTTAATAAAAAATACTGTAATTTGCAGTTTGACAACATAAGAGTCTTGAAATTTGATAGACAAAAAAGTTGGATAAAAAGGGTACAAAATATTCTTATTAAATAAAATTTTTTTAATACAAACTTTTTTGATAAACTAATGCCTTTAGTTAGATCACTTAATATCGGTCAGAAGTGACTTATATAAATATAACACAACTGTGCCCAAAAGTAATATTGATTCCTTTTTTAATTAAAGGTTGCTGAAATATCTTACTCCATAAATACTTTTTTATTTTTTCATCTAATGACTAACTACGATTCAACACAAAAAGTTAATAAAAAATAGCAGTTCATTAATAAGTTGGAATAATGATTCGTTATCAAAAACACCTACCATAACATAATATAAGTTGCCGCTAAATCACATTATTTTTGAGCCAACAAATTTTCAGTTATCTGAAGCTGTAAATTACTTGTGGCGACTAATGGAATAAGTATGCACGTAGAAATTAAAACATAGTATACGTTTACATACTTACTGAATTAGGTACAGTAGTAATATGTTCCCAAGTATCGTATCTTGAAAAAATTAACCACTCTGAGTAATGCGGAGATTAAACGATTCATATTGATTGGTTCCATTAAAATAGTAATACACTATTAGTAGACACTAGTAAGCTTGCCGATAATCTATTAATTATTAGAAAAGTTCGTGATATGCGCTCGGATTTGTCTAGTGGTACTTCAAATGTATCACGCTTACATTACACACATCTACAATACATAAATATAATAGACCGTAGCATTTAACATTAGTTATAAAAATATCCTATGATAATTGATAATAAATGTAATAACTCATGAACATTAAATTGCTTTGTGTCTGGATCTCTTTGAAAAATTTAATTCAATAAGCCTGAAAAAATATTTTACTCTTTCTGTCAAAATGTTAAGAGCATCAGACTTAATTTTGTAGCTTAAAGTGTTTGATTCATATTTTTTTGTCTTTTATTCATTTTAAGAACAATTCTTTATGATGTGTCTGCTTTTACGTAAATATACGTAAATATACTTTTTGAATTATTACATAGACCTAAATTTGATTTATGTTCTAACGTTTATGGTTTGAATACCATTCTGCTTAAATGGAGTATAGAGATAACTGAAGTTCTATGCCTTACCAATTGTAACCTTGCTCTGACTTAAATTACGCGATAACATTGTATATTGTACATAACTGTAAATTAAAAAAAAAAAACTGTTTCTTCCAAAGAAAAAGAAACTAAGACATTTTCACGCCATTTATCAGTGAAAGAACTCAACCGGTCCCTAGACTGCCATTGAAAAAATTACAAAGCATAGAGCTGTCTCGTAAATATAACAAGTAGTGGAAAATTTTAACTGTAATTTTGGTCACTCGTGTTTGAACTGTCTATGTTTGTTTTCGTACTTTTTTGCTTTCATTTTCAAAAGGTTTATAATTTACAATATTTCCTCTTTGAAGCCATCTAGACAATAAACTTATTCTTACATAGAAGCTTTTCTTAAAAGCTGTTAAGGAAGTTCATTTGCTAAGAGAATTTACATCAATATATTGATAACACTTCAAACAGATATGAATGAGTGTATGAAAAACCTTTGATTCAAATTTCAAGTCCCTTTGTAGCTTATAGAGTAAGATACTGATAATTTTATTTTTGAACTTTTAATTGATTGGAAATTGATTGGAAATTTTTTTTAAAATAGCTAAAAACTTAGTGATTACGTAGCTATAGTCTCATCTTCATTCATGGCTTATGGAATGATCATTAAATTAGTGAATAAAATAATTCTTCTTTGACAAGTACTGTTAGTATGTCATGTTATATATGTATATATAGTCATTCACGTTGCATATACAGTTGATCTTATGCGTCAAAAAGGTTAGATACGAGTGAATTTCCTTAATCCAAGCATATTTTTTTTATTTTTTTATTGTCAGATCATGTAATACCTTTTTGAGATAATCACTCTTTTTACACCTTTCTCTCTTGCGATTCCTTAATCAGTAACTAAGGTTTCTATTTTTAATATTATTTTGAAAACTTTTTAGTTTGTGCGACGAAGATCATTTTTAACGCTCGACTGAAATGGTGCCTTGCTGAGTTTGTTATCAAAAATCAATCAGAAACATCGAAAAATGTTAAGATTCAGTGCCGATATATGCATGAGGAGCTTTTTACAAAATCCTGATTTATGTTTTAAAAATGCTTGGAACAAAATCTCTTTTGTACGCATTCAAAATAGTAGTTAATATATAAATAAGTTTAATGTTTTTGTAAACTGCCACTGTAGAAATAGATTGTTCTAGAGAGCAAAATTGTATGCCTTGTTAGCTGGCTTTAGTAGTTTTGTGTACACTGATAAAACATAGGTTGGTACATTTTTCAAATTTTTATTTAAAAAATATTGAAGTTTAAAAATCAATCTGATACTTTCTTGAATACAAGTATAGATAAGTGGTTAAGCAATAGATTTCTAGTTCAGGTCATTATTTATCTTAGATGTATACAATTGTAAAACTGTACTCGTTTTGATAACCCAGTACTGGAATTGATTTTTTGCTGTCTAAAAATTGATACCTTGTAATGGAAATGTATCAATAATAAGAAAATAATGGAGTTTCGGAATATGTATGTGTACTAAAGTACATTAAATATCTTAGTAAAAATAAGTTTTGTTAAGAAATTTGAGACAATGACAGTAAATCTTGAAACGAATTTGTAGGCCACACTCCTAATCATTTATTTGTGTATGTAAAAAATATACTGATGGTTTGAGATGAAACCATGATTAAGCTAATAAAAAACCTGCACTGGTTACGTTATTTCCATTCGTTGAGTGCCTGTTTTATTTCTTTTCAATAAAAAAGTTCCTTTTTTTCGAAAAGAAAATGTAACTTTAAAAAATTTTACATGTTAAGGTTGTATAGGACACCCCTTTAACGCTAGAATGCACGTTTCAAACACAATTTTTTATCAAGTCTTTTAAATACTTAACGATGATATTACTTATAAATTATAAACATATAGTGTGGCTATATCAAGAAAAAATTTTGTTTGAACAAATTGCTCAGTTATTTATAGAAATATAGCCATTAAAAAAAAATCTAATTAACGCTTGTTAACTTATATAATTGATTTCCGATTTCGATCCAAAACCTCTCATTCTCTTGAGAAATTCGTTATCTACAATCGTTACTTTTTTGATTATGAAATATTGATTATTTACGATAAAAAAATAATTGTTTATGATAATTTTTCTACAAAGTAACTTTTTGACATAAATGATCAATATTTCATAATCAAAAAAGTTACGATTGTAGATAACAAATTTCTCAAGAGAATGAGAGGTTTTGGATCGAAATCGGAGATCAATAATATAAGTTAACAAACGTTAATTAGATTTTTTTTAATGGCTATATTTCTATAAATAACTGAGCGATTTGTTGAAACAAAATTTTTCCTTGATTTAGCCACACTATATGCTTATAATTTATTAGTAATGTTATCATCAAGTATTTAGAAGACTGGATAAAAAATTTTGTTTGAAACGTGCACTCTAACGTAAAAGGGGTGTCCTATACAACCTTAAGTTAAAACCTGCAAGGTCTAGCTTCCTATTAACACTGGCTTTATCAACATCAACATAAAATCTTAACTCTATTAATTCTACATCTATGGCCCTGATTTGTATATACCAAAGCTCAAACCGACCTTTCACAACATTTTTTAACAATTCCTTTATTTATTAACATTGATTTATATCTTGTGATCTGACGTATTCGGACGTGTACAGCGAAGACTGCAGTTGTATCACAGAATTCTCTTAATTGTTTTAGATCATTCTAGGCTGAAGTAGAATCCTTCAAACTTTAATCGTATAAGAGAACTTTCTTGTACTTAAGAAAACAGTCTATGTAGATTGTTTATGAATATTGTATGTATAAACTGAACATGAGCCTTGGCTGATAGCTGAAAAGTAGTAAGAGAAAAGTCTCCTTTGAGAGTTGCTGTGCTCTCTCTCTAACTTTGAGAAAGAGAAGAGAATAGAGTATTTATACCTTTATATACCTCCAGACGGTTAGAAAGAGAACGCAGATTATTCCGAATCAGTCTCTCTCTCTTTTTAACCTGAGGCCGCTATCAAGACGTTAGATTCATTGAATAAGATATGTATGTATTTATTATAAGTCTAGGGAATTTCTGAAAGATCTATCGTCAGTGTAATCAACGTTCGGTGCAGATGAAAAGATTCTTTAGAAAGTTCTAAATACTTTTACTTAAAATAAATAGATAACGATTGAATTTTGAATTATTTTGATAAAATATGGATGATTCCTTTTAAATCATGCACCACCAATTTTAAGCCTAGTCTATTAGAGTAAATATACTGGAAATTTTTTGTTGTACAAATCTAAAAAATTAAAAATAAGAAAGAAGATTTTTTGTTCGGATTAATATTACACGTTCAGTTGATTTCGCATACTTACCATTAAATTTCTTTTGCAGAAGAGTATCACATTAATTTTTTTGTTTACTGTGAATTGGCTCTTCTTGTCATAACTATTAAAATTTATTTGTACGCCCTTAGCTTTATCTTGTTTTAGTTGTATTATATTAAATTTGGCTTTTCGGACTTTTACTTATCATTTTTTTACTTTTTACCTCTAGCTGCCTTCTTTCTTTTTTTTCTTTAATTTCCTCTTTTTTCAAGTGTACGAAACTTCCGTGCTATCCCCTATTACATTTTTTCATCCTTCTAGATGCAATTCAGAATGTGTAGCAATGTAAAACTGATAGTGACTTTACTAACTAGACAGGTGTTGGCTTCATTTGAAAAAGAAGCCTCTGAAAGTTCTGATAGCATTTGGAAACATTTACTATTTATTTCAAAAATCAGATCAGTAATTTTTTGGTATTCTTGGTATTTTAGATACTATCGCATACTCCTGCACAATCTCACATTTATATACCTACGATACATAATGCACTTACTTATTCCAAGAATAGGGTAAAACTTGAAACGATAAGAATTCTAGTATAAGTGTGGAAAGCTGAAAAGAACTGCTACCTGTATTTATGTGCCCTGATATGGTCGGTACAGTTTATTGTTAACTATAAAGTTGTTATATTTATGAAAAAATAAATGCAAAAATAAATGCAACTTGAAAATTCTGATACTCTTTAACAAGCCAAAGCCGAAAAATGCAGATATCCTAAATGATTTGTCAAATAGAACTTTAAATTAGTGATTTAATCAATAATGAGTGTCAATTAAAGAACTAGTCATTCTAACTGAATAATCAGCAGTTGGGCTAATAGATCTTCCAAAACTTACCATTTACAACCAATTTACTCTAAATTATTGAATTAATTTAAAATAATTTTTTTGTAACAAGAACTTGTTGATTAGATTTTTTGATGTATGCATACTATTTGAACAATGTTTTATAACTTTAGGTACTCGAGTTTTTTACATTTATTAACAGCTTGTTATTTTTCAATACCGCTTAGTCCATTTTAGGACCATGAAGTGAACAAATAAGCTCTGGATTTTTGTTGAAAGAAAAATTAAGTATTGTTACTTTCGTAAAATGCAAAGAAGAGATAGTTAAAGGGCCTTTTGTAATAATGATTTTTTTGAATTTTTTCTTCTAATTCGAAAGTTTCCTAACACAATAACAATATGATGCATTCATGATCTCCTCATAATATGTAAAATTATCGTAAGTTTTTATGTTAATTTTAATCATAAATTAAATTAAGTATGATTGGTTGGGTATGCCAACAACAGTTCACATAGTAAAGTTTTCTAACGGGCTTGAGTTTTAAAGGAATAATTTTATAGATTCAAGAGAAAATTAACTGAAATGTTTTTTATTCTTGTTGACAATATTAATATTTATATAAATCTGTAAATTAAGTGTTTGCATCTTTTATATCAATTATTATTATGGATAATGTTTGGTTCTATCCAAAAGTAAAAAAGTGATTTTATGGCACAAGGAACAAGATAGATGTCTATATATGTTGCTTGATAAATGGATTTTTGCTTTTCGGGCTGCCCTTATTCACGTTTTTTCAGCATATACTTATACATACCTGCAAGTTTGGCCTAAAAATGTATTTCTACACTTGTACACATCAAAAATTTGCACATGTAGCGTTATGCCATCACCTCATAATTTTCAAACAAGATTTAAAAAATATCATTTTTCAAATGTTGTGTGCTGGTGTGTAAATTATTATCCAGGAATAAAGAGATTCTCACTTTTCATATGTTCCCTTTAATAGTTAGTTACGTAAGCTCTGTTATTTCGTGTAACGCATCAAGCACGCTAACTTTATTGTTTGAATAAAAATACGACAACAACATTTAAAATAAATATTGTTAAATTCTTTACCTTTGCTGTAAATAATAAAGCAAGATATGGGAGTTAACAGATGATTATTTCATTCGGCAGACGGACAGACAGCAAACCAAATTAAATGAAAAAAAATATTAATAAAATTATTTCTTAATTATTCGTTAATTACCACTTTTAATTTCTATTTTTTGCAATAAATTCCGGAATATAAAATACTACTTACCTCTGTCTTCATTTACTTAATTTATTTTTGCTGCAGATCGAGGTTAGTCTCATCTGCAAAACATATTTTAAACAACTTTTAAAGTTAAAAATATCGAAGTACAGCAATTTATGCACAGACGCATGTACACAAAACAAATTATTAAAAATTATTCTTTATCGAAGAATCTGTTTTTTAAACTCATATGTGTTTCAAACTTTTGTACTTTTTTTTTCAATACATCTCTTTCATGATTTTAAGATGTCATACAATAACACTTCACTGTTATTGATGGGGGGGGGGGTCCGAAATAACGACAGTTCACTTCAATGTTGCAGTAAAACTATGAATGTTCATTTCAGTGACGTGTATTTCGACGACAACGATAGTTCAGTGCAGCAACTGTTCATTATTTCGACAGCCTATCATGAAGCAGTATAAGAAGAAAGTCAAAGTAAACTGCCTTGTG
This sequence comes from Copidosoma floridanum, assembly GCF_000648655.2. The sequence goes on from NW_019379828.1 coordinate 128,270, forward strand.
ATTGGCTGTCGAAATAACGAACAGTCGCTGCACTGAGCTATCGTTGTCATCGAAATACACGTCACTGAAATGAACATTCATAGTTTTACTGCAAAATTGAAGTGAACTGTCGTTATTTCGGACCCCCCCTCCCCCGCCTCATTGATGTTTTTCCTGTTGTCTGCATCAACTTGTACGCTTCAACAAAGATCTTTTTTATCCAAACTCTCTCTTTAGATGTTTTATTACGTATTAAAAAAATGATCTAAATTCTTTCGCTCAAGTTTTAATCAATCTTCTGTAGTTTGTAAAAACGTTTTGTGAAAAAATAAAATAAGGCACTAGCTAAAAATATCATAGTTCCTTTTTTTTCTCTGTTATTTCCGTGCTTCTATTCATCCGTACAAATAATAGTGCAATGACTCATTTCTGTTACAAGAATAAAGAGAAAGCAAAAAATCTCAAACAACTAAAATTTCTGAATAAAGAAAAGATATTAAAATAAGTAAGGTAATTGCCTTAGTAGCTGAATTCTCAAGAACTTTAACTAACAACAAGCTGAGTCCTCAAAAGAGTCCTTTAAGTTTGTTAGATGTAATTGATGTGTTTACTTCCGTTGTAGTTATTATTTTATGTAAAAGAAAATCGGTTATAATATATAAATTGTCACGATTTATTATTTAGTATTTCTATAAAGTACATCATATAAATAGATAAACAGAAGAAAATTTTTTCATTAATTCTTAAGGTCAACTGCTGGTACCATCTAACACGGCACAGGTTTAACGCAAGTATAGCATGTTAACTATTAACATTCCGTCTGTGTCAGTTGACATTTAAAAAGTTATAAAGAACGTGTAAAATAATTTTCTGTTAACATACTTGTACGTTGTTAGTAAATAAATCCTTCTGTCAGTGAACTTATTATATTACTTTTATTTTTTTAATATTTTACTCTATAATAAGAGCCACTTAGGGCAAATCTTAACCAATACCTTTAAACTGAAAAAAATTCAGAAAAAATCAGTGCAATCAACTACATATATTAGTTGAATTTTTTCACACGTCTCAGTTTTTGTTCTGGATCATATGGCAAACAAAGACGTGCAATGAGTGATTATTATTCTCACTTCATTTTTAACTCCATTAATCTTGTTCATTAACTTTCAAACATACAGCAGCACTTCTTTCAGAACCCAGGAACTGATTAAACATAGAAGAAACATAATAAGTAAAATAAGTCTCTACACCACATTTTTATCTGTCCAATAAACTGAATTTAAACGAATGCAACTGTAAAAAGTAGGCACTTAAAGTGTTCAAAATGTATCTTTTATTTGCTAAAAATGTTTTATAAATTTCATTTATGTGAGACTTTACTACTAGGTGTAGAACAATAGAAAAACTACACATACATCTGAAAAACTTATGAAACATAAAATTAATAATTAATAGTGAGCAAGTCAATGTGTCTTATTGCAGTCCACCAGCTGAAACCTAATCTTGATTTTGATGAATCCGAGTATAAAAATTAGCTACTTATACTTCTTTAACGGTATCCCAACTAATTAAAATTCTTACCAAGTTACAAGTATTTAGAAATATATTAATCATCTGGTTTTTGTATATCAAATTTAATTTTGTTTAAGATTTTAAAATTTTAGTCAACAGTTAGGCAAATTGTTGTCGTAAACTACCGAATGATACAAAACAGTCTTTAACAATAAAAACACCACTTTTAGACGTGGTGATCTCATTAAATCTAGAAAAAATAAAGTTAATAGTCAGGAAAATCGGGCATCACGTATTTATTCACCTGATAAATTAAATTTAAATAAATTCCAATGTGAAAAGTAAACATCTCTGATTTTCTTGCTCGCACACCCTTGGCTATAATTTTGAACTCCAGCAATTGATTCTTGAACAAATACGTAGTAGATGTCCGAGTTTTACTGTTGATAGCTGTTTGAAGTAAGCAATAATATAACATTCCAGTTTGCATTATTAAGTTAATTTGATCAAAGCAATAAGTATACAACTCTAAAACAAACAAAAAAATACACAAGGCAATTGTTTTTAACAAAACTATACTTTTAACAATGTACTACACTGCGCCAAGCTTCAAGAGCTCGAAGCGTTGGGCCGAACGAGCCCAAAGGTTTTGACTTTCTAATGACAATCTTGAGATTCGTGGCCTGACGATAAATATAGATATACATATACATCCGCTGATTTTTGATGCGGCCCGCAAAGAGTGAGAGAAGAAGAGCGCGAAGGAAAGCAGCGTATATACTTCTCTCACTCTTTAGTACGTAGCCCGCATCAGGCTGCATCATTGGCGCTGCATCAACAGAGTTTGGCGTTGCTATAAACTCTAAAGACACGCATCCTTGAGCTTTATTAGTTCAATATTTCCCTTAGTGTAAGTATGTATGTATACTGTTATTGATTGTAACGTTATTACTGCAAAAAAATAATTAATGTAATAATAAGTAAAAACTGGCGCCTTTGCAATAATAATCCATGAGTATCAATAACAACATCGCATGATTGTGTGTATCTCATACAGCTGTATTACTTTCTTTCGCTCTCACTCTCTCTCTCTCTCTCTCTCTTTCTCATAGACTCTGCAGGTAAAGATGCAGAGTCAATTCTCTCTCACTCGCTTTTATGCTAGACTTGCGTTGGAAGAAAAAAGAGTGATGATATCGCTGGATCTCTTAAGGTCTAATAAAAAATTTTAACAAACGGCATTGGATACTTTATATTTAAAAGTGCTCTGATTGAATGATTAAATAAAAATTTAATCGATTTGAATCGGACTTTATGCCATTTCAAACTTATTCAACACAACAAAGAAGTATATAAGTGTTATGGCTGTACGTTAACATAGTTTTTCTGCTTAGCTTGGTATTGTCATACGCTTAATTACTGTACACGTGCAACTGGTAGAAATTTTGTATGAAAACATTTGTTTTATTTTCATGGCAATATTACATCAATCCAAATAATCTAAAAATATTTCCGCTGTAAAAACTACGTAAAATATATTATTAACTTAATCGTGGTTGTATTGAACTTTCTTCATTTATAAATGACTTATTAAAAAAAATTTTATTTAATCTCATGTGAAGGTGTACATAAAACAAAATTGTAGACAAAAATGTATAAATGCATGTAAAACTACTTTTGATTTTATATTCCAAATGATTTACACCAGTTTACCGCAAGTAATAAATTTCTAGTTAGTAAATTTAAAGAAACAAGTGAAGTAAATCAACTTCTGGAACTTTTAATGAGAGAAGTTTCTTCAATGTTTTTATAATTAAGTTAAACTGAAAGTGCTTCATCGGTATCATCTTGATATATTTTTGTATACTTTGCAACATCGTAAAGATTCATCTTTCATGTTCTAGATAAGTTGTAATAAATTGCAAAAAGTCCCGAAGATAGAGTCAAAAATACGTCAAAACTTTTACTTATTTGAACTGTAATAAAAGTATTGTTCTTACAAACATGTTCCATTGGTTGGCTGGTAATCCTACGCTCTGAACGATTGTCTCAGTCTTAAACTTGCAGAGCAAAAGCTGAGAACTAAAAAACACAAGACTTGATCTGAATCGTCTACTTTGATTCTAGGACACTAATACTTTTGTGAAAAGTTTACTCCATAATGAAGCAGATCGTCTCAATTTTTTTTAAATCACAGCTGATACTCTATTCAGGATCTGATATCGCTAGGGCTTTGATTAATCTTAATTTTTTATATTATATAGTTTAACTCCACATTCTCTTTTTAATAGTTACTTTTGACCGGATTCAACTGGTTTATTTATGCAAAAAAATATATATATTTGAAAATCCAGTACAATCTCTTGGATATTTTGTACACAAGAATTATCTAAATGCTTCTTTATTAGCATCTGATTTAAAATGAAAATCTATGTAAAAAGGGTATCTTAATTAAAATTGAAAAAACTAATTCATAATTTATGACGTCCAGACACTAAAACATTTCCTATTGTTTGAACTGTGTCAATTGGAAAAATAAATTTAAGTTCTTGGGTTTAAGTGGAGTTAAGTGTGCATTCCCTTTGAGCATAACTTAAGTGGTGGCGCCTCTTCTGTAAGGCAAAGGCACTAGTTACTGGCCGCGACCAGTACCTAGCCACCAACACCATTTCACGAATCAGAAGAATTAACTTTAATACTAATCCGTGACAGGATAACATTACTGTAAAAACTTATCAATAATTCATTTTAAAGTGCAATGAAATTAGTTTTTTCAGTTCAAGACTTTCAAACAAAATTTTGATAAAATGGTGGCTAAGTACTAGAGAACTTCTACATAAAGTGTGTACATAACCTCACTTTTGGTGAGCACTAGTAGCCGACCACCTCAAGTTATGTACGGGTTTAGCATGGAGTGGCCAGTTACTGGCTCCTAAATTTGGGCCACTAAAGCAACCTTTTTTTCAGTGCCCATGTACTAAAGCATCTGACATACTCAGATGATTATAAATAATTATTGTCTACGATCGGATATACGATTTCTAGTTATCGTATAGTTTAAAATAAATTCATAGCTTTCAAACGATACCTAACAAAAGTTAAAATTTTAAAAGCTGATTAAAATATACAATGTTCTTTTGATAACATCTACTAAGTGGCCAGTAACTAGTACTTTTACCTTAATCCACTAAATTTGCCAGCATGAAAGCATTGTGTCTTGTAGAAATAAATAACTTCATAATTTTTGAACATACTTTTTTCCAAAACATGATTAGGAATTCATATTATTAGAATTGATGTTAAAAAGTTCTCGTAGAAAAAAAATTGGATAGGCTCAAAATGATATATATTTAGCGAAAAGTGAAAAATACGTGTTATACTATTCTGCGTATTAAATGACTACTAATACTGCGTCGTGGCTGGAAGTGAAACTTTAACCTGCATTTTTAGCGTCCAAACGAACTTATGCTGTTTATTAATTTTATAAGCAAGTAAAATAATTGTTTTTATTATGTGTTATAAAAAAACAAGTCCGTTACTGTTGTATCCCCAAATGCTTCAGTATTGTATTATTTAAAAACCTAATTTTCTATATACTTTCTAAAAATGTAGATGTACAAGACAAATTTATCAACATTGTTGAGTTGACCTTAACTTAAAGAGAGTTCCATGTTTGCAGCCTACATTTTGTGGACATTGATTATTTCATATGCAAGTGTATCTTTCTGATAATTCTGATGTATAAGATCCGTATTATTCTGATAACTGTCTAAAATATTGAACTTCACAAAAATTTACTCTATCATTTTTTAGTTTTTTTTTGTCCATAAAAATGAATCTTTGTAGCGATTTTGGACAAAAATGATTTTAAAAATGCAATTCCTTGACTTTTCCACGTTAAGATAAAATTTAACCGATGATTTAGAAAACAAACTTGTGAAACAGCATAGTACGTAGGAAATATTTTCAAGTATTCTGTATACATTGTTATATATACTTGCTGAAATAAATAAAAGAAGCAACAGTATGCTTGCAGCACCTATCGGTCCCTTCCTTACAATAACATCAACTAAATATTATTCATAATTCTCATTTTTACCTTCAACTTATTCTTGGTATCAAATAAAACACTGGATTTTGGTTATAGTAACAGTACTTCAGGTTTTTCATTACATTCTGAAGTTATAAAATAGTACATAATATGCTGGACATCAGTTACATATTTTCCTTCAAGATATTTTTCCCATCTCTCCACATAATTTATCAAATCATAAATTTAATTTTTTGGGTTTGCAGGGAGACGTAAAACACCGCGTGCTACAATACGTTTTTAAAATATTCGTTGCAGGTGGTTCGAGTTCTTTTTCTAGCTACTCCTCAGCACTAGTAGTAACTTAACATGCCGAATACACACTTGATAAATCAGCTATACGTCAGATGAGGCTATGAACTATCAATGCAAATGCATCAAACGTATTAAAGTTTAATACGGACATTATTTATGACTTAATGTTTACATAAAAATAAAGTTAAGAAAAGTTACGTGTACGTGGTGTAAAGTTAGTTAATTTACTGTTTCAAAATTAGTATTTAAAAAGTACAACATGCCGTACTGGCAATCAGAAAGTCATTGACAACAATATATTTCATTCTAAGTAAATCATCACATAAAGATCCCATATTTGCTATGTTATTTGTTGTACAATTCTCGAAAATATAGTAGAGCTAGCCAAAATTCAAGTAATAAGACCGTTTGCTTATCATTTCATAACTTAATATAACTTTCCTTCAAAATTTTGAACGTAAATAAAGCATTTTGTAAGCTAATAAAATAGTACATTACGATACTAGTGCGCGAGGAAGGTGATTGACGCACGCGTGTCAATTACCTAACCTCTCGCGCGTATGGTGTATGCAACTTTTCGACACATCGTGCGCGGGGAACGAGATTATGAGCCATCTAATGTGGCTCTAAAGGTCTCGACGTACACACGCACTTGCACGAGTGCGCAGCACGAGTTGTGAGTCGCGTTTGTAAATCAAGGTTTTTAGAGCCACAAGATATATGGCTCATAATCTCGTTCCCCGCGCACGGCGTGTCGAAAATATTTTTTTGACATGTAGTATGAAATTTATGTATGCATATATGTTTAGTGACAGAGACTTATGCAGACTTAACATACTTTTAAGATGTATGTCAATATCATAGTAGAATTATGCAGACGTCCGCATAACTACTAATTTGTCGGCATAATTACCCTCCCCCCCCTCATACATATAAGTGTTCGTATAGTTCATCTTTGATAAACGCGCGCGCGCGTGTGTGTGTAATACAGTCTTTTAAAGTCTTTTTGTATACACTATTTTTCGCGCTTACGTTACTAAGAATTTTTAAATGACCATAAGTAATCTTAGTAAACTTAATTAGGCGCATAAAAATTATTACTTTTTAAAAAGTGACGCAATTTTGAATTCTTGATCAGTGTATGAAAAACTAGATAGTAGCTTAAGCCTTACTGGTAAATTAAGTTAGTAGATTTTAAAATAAGCCCTCTTTTTTAACATTATTTCAGCACTTGAAATTTTATTATGAAAATACAAATTTATTTATGTATAGATAGTTATAGCTAAAAAACTAGTGGCAAGTACAAATAAAACGAAATTACAAGTAAAACGTAAGTTTCTTAAATCAGAAGAACACCACGTAGATTGGATCTTAGGTGTTGAAATCCACTGAAAGTGCAGTGTTAATGTAATGATGTATGTAAGTGGATATTTTATGTAAAAGTATTTAATTAGATTAGAAATCAGATTTGTACTCACATCATTCAAATATAAAAATAGAAACTGTTGCTATCTTGGCCGCTGGTATATTTTTCATAATGTGCCATATCTGATAGAATGGATTATATCTGCCACTGACTCCTTAATAAAATTGTAAAGGGGTACTTTACGAATCAAACATGCAGATTTTTTCTCCTTATTTTTTCGAAAAAAAAATTAATTTAATTTTAAGTGCCTCTTTATTTTTAAATTAAATAGTGTCAGTGCTGTATATTTTCGTATTCCATTAAATATATTGCATGCCTAAATAGTAAAGAAAGGAGTACTGGTGGAAAAAGAAAACCATAATTTTATGTTTCTTAATCTTAAATTGAAAGTTGGTATGCAGATTCACGAAAATATCAATATTATCTAGTTCAATGAAACAAGCAATGTTTAAGTTTTTGGTGTCTTTTTCTACTGTTTGTGTGAAATAAAAAATTAATACACATTTTTCACATTTTCCTTGCATATAAAAACCAAAATTATCAAGATCCGTTTATGATAGTGTAAGAAAAAATCATAATTACATATTAAATGTTAAAATCAAATCTGATTTATTCCATCAAAGTAAGTCACTATTTTTTTAAATTTTATAGTTGGTATAATTCTTCAATTCTGAAAAATTGTGTTCTTGTAAGCACTACTGATGTGAAAGTGATCGCTTGATGAATTATCAATTATCCCGATAACTTTTATTAAAAAATGTAATCTTGACTCTGAAAAGTACTAATCAAACTAAACTTCACTAGAGCCTATGTATGATAAAATCAAACCTCTTGCTTTATCAAACAGTACTTGACTTCTAACATTGAAAATTAAGGATTTTTTCCATGTTGACAAAACTAGGAATTATGGTAGTTTTCGTCGGATAAGTGACATTGTCTGTGGGGCTATTTTGCGGTCCAAAGGACGTTATGTAGCCATGGAGCCATGGTGTTTATGTGGTGAATCCTAATTTTCCTACTGAGGGCACACTAGCCCCTCAAAAACGCCCAAGAGAGGAAAATGAGTTCTAGAGACTTTAAAATAACTCAGTTTTTTTTTCATTGCAAAAAATCTGTAGAATCAAATTATTACGTTTGGTCGGGTAATCTAGTGGTTTCTAAATAAAGTAGTTTATATTATCTTAATTAGCTCTAATTTGTATTAAACACTTTAATAAACGTTAAAACTTTGATTTAGGAACACAAATGGTTGTAATTTTGTTGAAAAAACTAACTTGCATTAAAAATAGTCTTTTCTGATTGTATTTTGTTGGACCTATCTATAAATGATTCTTACAAAGACTAGTTAGTTTGGCAAATTATTCTAAAAAATTTAAAATATGCTAGTCTGCACCAGATTGTGATCTCAAAGAATGATGATTTATCTAATTTCATTTGTTAATAAACTAAAGTAGAGTTAAAAAAAAAATCCATCCACGGACGTAAACTTAGTCCATTCTATGTGTTTCCCTTCCAGTGATTAAAATTCAAAATTGGATTAGAAATCATTAAAACTACCAGATTGTAGGATTCATATGATTTGATGTATTCAAATTTGAAATATTCATACAATTGGATGTATCGACGTATGGCATGGAAGACTCTCTCAGCGTGACGTCACCCCATTTAAAATAACACGGTGTGACGTCACCCTGTGATAGTCTTCCACGCACATGTCGGTATATAATCACACAATGGGATTTAATTACATTTGAAAAAAATTTGTAACAGAAAATTATAATAAAAATATAAAAATATCCTACTTTTGATCTAATTATGAACTATTTAAGTATTAATGTATCATTGTATTGTAAATAATTTATAATAATAAAAATAACGCATAAACTTGTTATTTAAAGCACTGTATTTGTAAAGTACTTTTGAGATGAATTTAAACTTGTATTCAACTAGCTTATTTATAAGATGAAATTATCAGTAACAGGTTGTAGCAGTGTATTTTTTATACTGGCATACGTTTGATTTATAATTTTACAGTGATTATAAAATAACAGTTGATAAGTGTAACTATCATGTGATGTATACTGTTAAATTTTGTACTGTTTTTTATTATATCATAATACAAAAAATGTAAAGTGATATTAATTTGAAATAAAAAATCCAGTTTCATAATTTTATGATTGTTCATTTAAAGTATGAATGTACGTTGATGAAGAAATGTTCACAGCTAAATATGTTCAAATATGTGCATGTAATAATAAGAAAGATCAGATAAACTAGTTTTATGCTTTTCTAATGATTAACAAAAAATAATAAATTATGTCGGTGGTGAAACATTTATACTAGTCTAGGCTGTATGGTCTAACATCGCATCAAGTTTGGTTCTGGCTTGATATAAATGCTTTTGACATCGGAACTCTCATGAGACAATGCTTTTAGCAACTTCTCGAGGTTGCGCCTCTCAAAACTTATTGAATACTTGAGAAGAACTGAGAAACTTAAAAATTTTTTTAAAACTGTTTTGATATATGTTACTACATTCTTTTACAAAAAAAATTTAGAAAAAAATGGTACAAGAAATTTTTTTTCTGTTGTTTTTGTTGAATTATCTAAACTACGTAGTCAATTAAATTTGAGTATTTTAAAAATCTTTCGATTCATTTGCTGAAATAGGTCAAACTGCTAAAAATGTTTCTACGATTCAGCATGCTGACAACTTGAGAAAATATTTGTTTTTGATTGATGAAAACTAAGTAGTCCAAGGTACGTATAAACAATACTTTACGTTTGATCAAGATTAGTTGTATAGTATTTGTAATTTCTTTTGCAACATGAGTTGAGTAAATTCAACGTTATTGATTCAAGATTTTAACGTGAGCTAAATGATCCATAAAAAATTTATCAATAAAATATTGTAAGATACATTGCTTGGTTAAAACTTGCGTTGCTCGAGATTTCTTGTTTTAGGACAAATTGTTCTTTTTTTAAGAATTTAGACCTGTGTAATTTCTATTATTCAACAAACTATAGAACTACTGAAGTTATAAAACTTCTGAGTTCGGCGAAATTGCAACAAGTGTAACAATGATGCTGTAAACATAATTGGGTTCGTGCTGGTCAATACATATTTTCTTTTAGCCGATTTTGCACGGTATGCCGTTGCTACTGTCTAATATAAAAAAGAAATAATGGAGTACTTGTAGGGATTTATACTGTCAGCTTTACCGCTTTGCAGTGTCAGTCAGTAAGGCTCTATAAGTGTGTCGTTTTTTAGAGAAAAACAATTTTTACACATTTTTAAAACATCTTCTCTTCAGTGTTTTTTTTAACATACACTGTAACTCTTTTTTGTTACCTATAAAATTGTCTAAAAAATGGTGCTTGTTTAAAGTTGCTTAATACATTCAATTATAAACATTTTTGCTTTGTGTTGAAGCCATTTTATTTTATTTTTTATTTCAAATATATCGTAAACAAAAAAACTTGACAGACTAGAACTTTCCAAAGGTGTTAGCTCAGATTAATTTTAAAAAGTCCTCTGAATTTCAACTAGATCCACTTTTAAATTTATCAACACTGATTGACGATTTTTTTTGCCTTTAGTTCAAAACGTATCGTTATTTTAGAGAACAACTAGAAAATAAAACCATTGTAACCAAACGCGAAAAATACAAAAAAATATTTAAATTTTTTGCACCACTGAAATTAAAAGAAAATATCTTCTTAGTAAATAAGTTTGACAATTTTTAGATAAATACTTTTTTTGAGGCATTATAGACTACCCTTTTCAATTTTATTATTAATGTCTTCTGCTCAACCATAACTCAAAAGTGTTTTTTAAGAAAAAAAGAAGAAAAAAAAAACCAAAAAAAATATTTTTCTATCTTCTAAAGCTAAAATAATTTTTTCGCTTTCTTTTTAACACGCTTTTATTTTATTCCTTAACCGTTCATTGAGGACCGACTTGTCTCACACTTACAATTAAAAGTGTACTCGGAGAGACAAATCTCGGGTTTTACGCTCGGAGTTCTTCGTATGAATAGCCTACGACAACCTTCTTTGGATATATAGCATGACGATTATGCGCTAAACTCAAGCAGTCTGTGCGTTTATCGCACGACACTTCACCATGGACAAATCGCTAGTCGGCCGTGGTCTGCAGACCTTCTTCTTATCTGCCCTTCTCTCCACTACATTGTAATAACTTGTATCCATACGCACAAGTATAATAGGTATATGCGAGTTACGGGTATAGGTTAGTATAGTGACATCAACTTTCTGTAGCTATGTATTCTGTACAGAACATATATATGGAAAGAATTTTCTCAACTGCCTCAGTATCACCGCAGACAGGCCGCGTAAGCGCAAAAGACGACTTTTTTGTCTCGTCGATTGGGCCTGAGAAAAATGTTTTAAAAATCACAAAAGCTTCCATCCCTGTGCACCTTTTTTTCAGCTTTCTGATGGTGCTATCGGTTTTCACAAATTTTCACTTTATAACCTATAAAAATGCAAACGTTAGTAAAAATGCGTTAAATCTCATGATGTACAGTTTTTAGAATTTTTTTAACCATCTAGATCGAAAGATAAGACAATTTTAAGACAAAAGAGGGGTTTTTGATATTTTTATGTATTGGACCGATGAATGTATATGTGCAAGTCACCGCGCGGCACGGGCGGCGTCTACGCGCCCATTGCTGCTCCTAACGCCGCAAGACACTTTTATTTGCTTAATTTTTTGATAATACCAATAACAATAAGATGTATTTTAAATGTAGATGGAAATTTAGTAAATAGTAGACATGTAAGTAACAACATAATATTTTATTGTTAACAACGAAAGAGTAAAGATAGACTAAAAATAGAGATCCGTTATGATTTGTTTACATTCATAAAAATAAGATTTAATTATTTTTTTCTGTACTCTTCAGCATATTTACTTAATTATTACTTTTTTTTTTATTGACAGTAGTCGTTTTCAAAGCTATCTTACGCTCTTTCAACTTAGGGAATATTTCATATTTATCACTTTAGGAAATATTTTTTAGCATAAATTTATTGTCACTAGTAGGTATAAAAGTGTGTAATTCAAAGTTGCTGGAATTATTTTTGCGTTTGAAATTCGATCTATTAATGTTTTGGCAGTATCTTCGTAGTCAGTTTTACTACTGGAAAAAACTGTCGTTTCCTTGCAATATCATTCAGCTCAATGAAATAAATCTTCTGCCCTCAAAATACGGTTTCCTGCCGAGAGCTGCAAACTCGATCGTTGAGCACCACGTTTCAGATTTTCTCCTATTCCATCACATGCTCTGTGCAACATCAGTAACATTGTACTGATGTAAATAGAAAATTTAGTTTATGAGATTAGAAATCTCGCGCTTTAGGATATTCTCTTACCTATAAGGGCCCAATCATAAGCGTGCGCTTGTCCATTAATACACCAATAGACTCTGTTTACACTTACCTTTGTCCAGCAGCTTGCTGCTGCTGCGGTTATTGTTAGTCAGCCTCAAACGCCCTTTTCGGTAAGTCGCTTTGCGCTCGTATTTATAATTTTCACGTGTATCGTTTTTATGTAAGATTTCTGTAACGAAAACGATTCACATTTTCGATTGACACGTAATTTCTCCGTCTGACTCAAAAATTAGTTTTTCCTTTTTTTATCTTGCATGTAAGCAAGTATTATGACTTGTTAAAGTAAAATTAAATCGAGAGATTGTTTTTTTATAATAAACGGCTAAAGTGTTTAAAAGTGTGTTGTGCATTTATTATTATGTCCTTTTATTTACATCCTTTTTCACGCTCCCCCAAATCTGGTGTGCGATATAAAATTATACAGTCCACTATCTTACTGAGTTCAATTTCAAACATGCTCCTTTTCCATGGGCTGTAGCGTGAAAATGCCACTCTGCTGAAATGTTGAAATCATTTTCATGATTTGAAAGAAGATGAAAATTCGTTTTATTTTTGAAGTGTTGTGCTGCGCCGTCACTCACGTAGTACATTTTTTTTGGATTAAAGTATTTTTTTAAATAATCAATTATAATATTTTGATTTACGTGTACAGCTATTGTATCGTGATTGTGGGATAGATTATCTGATATTATTTGCCAAACTCTTGTGCTTTAACTCATTATCTGTTCAGTAATAAAATATGACGGTGAAAAGTGTGGCCTAGTTATTGTTCTAGTGCAATGACTGCGCTGAATTTTGAACCACGAACGCATAATTTTCCTCAAAATCAAAGCTGACTATAAAAATGCCATCAACTAAATTATTTTTTAAATTCTTAATGAGTTCAGATCGTTTCTTCGCGAAAAAATCGTGTGTTTTCGACTTCATTAATTTGTCTCCCAATAAATACAAGTTTTCACGAATTCTCAATGAATTTAAAGTTATTGTGCATCGGTCAGTTTAAATTCATGTTGAATAGTTCACCTCAAAAATATCTTCAGCTTCTAAGCTCTCCAGCAACATTGATCTAAGTCCTCTACAATTCGGACAATCTAAACAGTTTCCTAAAAAATAATTTTCAGAAGGATTGCGACATACAATTAAATTCAGACAGTCTCCGTAAGTTTTAAGAGGTGATGCTGTGTGTTTTGTCAACTCTTTTAATTTTGTTGCATCCAACATGAGTTTGACGTTCTCATGGTGCACGCACACACAAACATTGTGAGTACCACTACTGCCTGCTAAAATACAATGCGGTCTTAGTTGAACAAACTTCGTAAGGCTTACTTCGATACTTTCATTTTCTTATTATAAAAAAATAAATAACTCGTTCAAGTTGCCAAGTAAAAGTCTTTTTTGAACGCTTATTTGATAACCGTTATCTTGCTTTAATGAAATGCAGTTTTTTACACCTGGCATTAGACGACTTACGTTATCTTGGTCGTAAAAACTTTTTATACGATTCTCACTATCGTCTTAATTTCTTCTATGCGTTAATAGATCAGAAAGACTGATGTATTTTTTTTTTATTGTCAGTCTCAGTAGGTACGAAAACAGAAATTTTGGCAACATTTGGTATCGAATATTTAGGAGTTATGAATGCAGAGATCATTGCTGCGGCCTTGTAAACATACTTCGTCTGATTGTGCACTAGTTGGAAAATGTGTCAGTAATAATCATGGCTTCAAAAACTTCGTTAATACTTAGTGGTTTCAGAAGTACTATACTTGGTGCCCAATCATCAGGTGAGTCATAAATAAAAATCTGTAATGCTAGTTTTTTTTGTTGAGGTTGTTGCATCTTATTTTTGGTTTTTGTCTCTTAATTTAGTTGAAGTTTTCTTTACAAAAAGAAATTATTCTGTGATAAAAATTTGCGCAGGTTTATTTTACTTAATTGCAGCACTCAAAATCTCTGCTATGAACTCATGGTAAAATTTAGTAGAAGAGGATTATTGGTCCTAATGCGGTTTTAAGCCTTTGAAATAAGCAGACTTATAACCTACTAAGTTTTCACGTGCTTTGCCTTGCAGTCTTAAAATGACATCTCGAAGATGCTTTAATCCATAGGCAGCTGGGATTTAACTTCGTCTGTTTTCTACACTTTGTATAAAGTATTTTATAGTAGCCGAGTAACCCTTGTAGAAAGGTATGTGAACCCTCAGGTGCCAATCACAACAAAAAAAATTTTTTGCATTTCATGGCAAATTCCTTGGCACATTTTGAACAAATACTGAACAGGATATATACACCTAAATTTCTTAGTTTTCAAGTAAAAAATTCTTAATGTTTATAAAATTATGTTTTTATGTTTTTCAACCATGCTATATTACATAGCTGTTACTACAATGTTTACAACTTACCTGGGCTTAATTTTCACCTCAGCATGTGTACTTTCAAATGAAAAAAGATGTATAACAATCAATAGCTTAGCAGCCACAATATTTAATGCACGGTCGTTTTTAGACTCTCGTATATTGTCGATCATTATTCAAGGCAAATCAAGCAAAATTAGTGCATTGTAATATTTTCAACAACATAGCATTGTAATATTTAGAATCTTTTGATGGAAACAAATTTTTTTTATCATGTTAGTGTTATTTCTTTTAAAATTTTTTCCAAATCCTCTTGATTTTATTAAAAAAAATGAAAATATAAAATGTATCAAATATCAAAAATATCAAGCACCAAATTAGCTCGCATTGCCTGGATTAACAATCGACTGTGCACGAGAATCTAAAAACAACCGTGTGTTAATCAACAATACCGCAGCTGCAAAGCTGGAGATTGTTAAGAATTCTTGTTTATCCAAAAGTACCCATTTTACAGTGAAATTTAAGCCCAGGTAAGTTAGAAAAAATGCAGTAACATTCGGAGTTAAACAAGAAATACGGAGTTAAAAATCGTATTAACATTTTTTTAACGTCAAGTATTTTTTACTTGGAAAATAAACGGCTCATATATATATATTTATCCCCCTTATTTTTGCGTTTTAACTATGCCAAGGGATATGAAAAAAATTTTCTTGGACCAAAACACCTTTTTTAAATTTGTTTAAAAAAATGTAATCAACAATCAATAAGCAATACATTAAATCAAACACCTTTATTAACTGCATTGATGGTAACGTAAATAAACCAGAAAACGTAAAAAAACTTACGAAGCAGCACCAATTTCAAATCACTTTTTTTCTACGTGTTCCTTAGACGTTCAGGAATATTCATCAGCATTGACCCTGGTACTGCGTACAAAATTGGGAGAGGAGTGGACGTTGAAATGAATTTTTTCGGCATAACATCAATTAAAAAATTTTTACCCAAGTAAATGGCTTTCCGGGCAAAAAATGGAACAAATACCGCAGTAAAATTAAACTATATTCTAATTTGTACCTTAAATTCATAATTAAAGATAAAATACCTACTAGAAAGCATTTTTGCAGCATGATATTAATTTGAAATTTTGTGGCCAAAAATGGCTCAAACACCGCAGTAAAGTCATTATTTTAAAATATAGAACTTTAACTCATGATCAGTGCCCAAAAATACTAACTAATAAGCATTTTTTTTTTTAATATCAATTTTATTACTTTTTTTTTCTGGAGTTGTTCTGGAGGGAGGGCTGAGAATCCACCTCTCGCTGAACTTTACACGAAGTACTGAAGTCGATGCTAATTAATGTTTCTGAAGGTCCAAGCACTAGCAAAACCTAACTATAAAAACGAGAAAAAAAAGAAAAACTTTACGGCTATCGGTACATGCATGGTACGTTGTCAAAAGTTACGTTAATGCAGTTGTGTTATAGTGTTCGTAATAAATGTTTTTTAATCATTGGACTGTTGGAATTATTTAATATCCCAAAATTAATAATTTTATACTAAAAAATTTTGAAATTTTTGTAAAAGTGAGTCATGGAAAAGTTCTAGAAAACGATCTTCTATGTTTGTACTACTTAATAAAGTGACCATCTTGTTCAGGTAAAACAAAAATCGGGTAAAAAAAAAGATTGTTGGAAAATTGCAAAACACCTATAGAGATACAAGAATTTTACTTTTTCATATTGTTTTATTCTTTGTTATGTAGTTTTTTATAAAGTTCCATCACTATTTAGAAAGCTGACCCATTGTATTCAGGTTAAAATTGATGGTGAAACAAGACTCAATGAATCCATCATTAAAATATGAAGGGATATTTCTATCCAAAATAAATCAAAACTTATTTTAAATTCAAGTATTTTATTTGGATATAATGAGGCATTTACAATTTTGTACTAAAATTTATGGCATTTTTTAAGCGAGTTGTGGGCCATATGTGACGTAACTAACGGTTTATGGTGAAAATAGTTCACTTTTCATTGAAATCGTAGTAATCGAAGGCTGTTAAGTAAAAAAACAAGATAAAGAGTATTGAAAATCCAAGTAGTAGGATAATTGCATTTAAGAGGTACCATAGTAAAGAGCAAATTTTTTCGATGAACTAGTTTTTCAAAGCTTTTTTGCTTATGCATGATAAACAAGACATAATTTTGAGCACTAACTGCGTATTTATTCTTTAATTTCTCATAAATCTCAAATTTAGAAAAATTTTCCAGTGTACTTCCTGATTAATTCAAACTTTTTTTTTGCCATGATTTGTTTGAATTCATATTATTCATAAATATATTTAAGATACACAAAATTTTATTTTCATCTTGAAACTTTTTATTTTTTTTCTAGACCCATTAAACAAATAAATCTACTATTAACTTAACGTGATTGTTTTATGCATGTTAAGACGAATTTTTTGTAAATGCATGTCTGTAATTTAATCATAATTAAAATATATTTTCGTGTATAAAAAATGTTTCTGTTCTCAAAATCAGTGCTAGATGAAAACTTATTTGTCATACTAGACGAATATTTAGAATTTTTTTGAATTTTATTAGACAAAAGGTTAAATAACAGATAAGATGAGCTGGCTTTTGGAATAACATATATGGACAAAGGAACAAGAAAGTTCTGTCTTTTTGTCGATTCATAAAGCTTTGTAAGGTTACTCATAAAAATGAACCACCTCAATGAAGCTACACCTACATGGTTTCTATTATAACGTAGTAAATTAAATTCGTAAATGTATGATTATCTTGTTGTTAAGTTCAAACTTTTAAGTAAAGGGTGGAACTCGTAGATTTGCTCTACAAAAAAAAAACAAATTTCATTTTTGTTCGTCAGAAACCAACCGCCGGCCTTGAGTCCTGATTTTCTCTTAGGCCGAGGTTACATCGGGCGGAATAAGCCAGTGCAACGTCACAGCATCAGAGACAAAATTCCCCCACTACCAGTTTTATTTGTTACGCTCTTGCGTTTTTCCGCCGTGAAAAGTGTGCATCGCGCACATGGATCGGAACACAGTGGGCGTAATGGCGGAAGTCGGCTAAATAATGATATGACTTTTTACTTATATCGTTATTCAAATTTTTAGATGTGTAAGCATGATCATGGTTTTGATATTCATGTTTCTATTGTAATGTATCATAGGTAAACGTTAATAATTTACATAAAATGCATAACATCGAACATTTGCAGCTAGAAAGCTATGCCCTCATTGGATGCAGTTCTGACGTGGCCTTTTTTTTGTCAAGTTTATTTTGTAAATGATAAATGTCTTCGTTTTCAGTGCACTATGAATGCTGAAATGAGTGTAATTAAGACTAGCCTAAAGGCTTTATCATCAAAGCATATATATATATATATATATATATATACTTATATGTACATATTTCGATTTCGTTCGCGAGAGAGAAGGGAACAAAAAAAGAAAAGAAACTCGCTGAAATTTATGGCGAAAACTCCTTTCGTCGAGCCCAATGGAAAAGAAAAAAAAAACCCAACCTGGAGCCATAATTCAGCAAGGGAGAGAGAGAGAGATCTGTCGGTCCAGCTCCTCCTCACTTTCNAAAAGAATACATTAATTGGAATTATCCATATTATTTGAATAAAAGATTTTTACCCAACTAAAAGGAACAAATGAAGTTCACGAACGGATAAGACGATACTCTAAATAAGTCCGATCAGAACACTTTCATCTATTTACTGCGAAAAGAATTTCAGTTTTAGAAACCAACAAATTGACATTCATTTATTGATATTTTAATTGCTGGAAGCATTTCCTTACAAATTTATTGTTAAAGTAAATGTGATTCATTTAATTTCTATTCATCTATTAAATATAGATTATTATTTAATTAAAAAGAACAAATAAAGCTCACGAAATAATTGAATTCTACAAATGACACTAATTATAAATTTTTAAGTTTGTGTTTACAGTGTTTCAAAAATTTATAGTTTTTCTTGACTTAACCTTCCACTATGACTGTTGGTTAGCCGCTGCTTGCATGCATCCTGTCGCAAGATCTTACAAGGTTGACTGCAACGATAATTCTAATCCCATACGAGAATACTCGTGGTGATGGTGATAATTAGGCTGGTGCATTTAACGTTGGAACTCAAGTTGACGGTCCTTTCTTTCTCTTTGATTTACTTTTTAGGCGAGTCTACTGTGCCCTGA
Source organism: Copidosoma floridanum (assembly GCF_000648655.2). The sequence continues at coordinate 147,527 of NW_019379828.1, forward strand.
TCAACTCGAACTTTTTTGACACAGCTAAGTCACAGAGATAAGTCTTATATTCGCTTAAAAGATGCAATTCAACTTACTCTCCAACCTTTATAGTAACTTTACAGCACTTGATAACGGCAAATATTTGTATGTGCAAGAAATTTTAATAGTCCTGCATTAAAGGAAAACACATCAGGTTGGGAATCCGAACAACCAATCAGAGCTCAACCTATTGACTCTCAATTAAAACAAGCGTAATGGTGGTGCAATAATTATATGAAGATTGATAGTTGAAAACGCTGATCTGTTAGATCTTACATTTTAGTACACGTGGATGTCAAAATTGTGTACGATATTCGTTGTCGGTCATACACAGTAATGGATGTTAAAATTATTTATTGTTCGCATACTTACGTGTATTAATGCGGTTGAGTGTTGTAAGATGAGGGCTTACAAGAGTGTTTCGAAGTTGCATGCATAGTTCGAGTTGTGCGACGAGAGCTCGTTTCAAAAGAAGTATGTTAAATGTCACGTGACTACAGAAACAGACATACAGCTCGACGTTTTAAAAATCGCTGAGCTTTCGCTGTTTGTGATTTCAGAACGGAGCTGGATGTTTCAAAGTAATAAATATTGAGTATATGACATAAGATGTCACATGCCCCACACCCTTAGCTGATTGCCGCCCTCGGCAATCATAAGAGTGAAAACAGTTGAACCCATGTCAAGTACTTGAAAAATTATTTTAATAGTAACTGAACTAAAACAAAATAAATAGAGCAAAAAAATTATGTTTTCATATGAATCAGTAGAATTTATAATGTTATGGAGTTTTATTCCTCGAGGCTCTGCTGTTGCAAATCTTCCGTGCTGAATTATTTCTAGATGATGTGCGTCATCGATGTAGTAAGGTGACTTACAGATTTGGGTCGACTCTTTTTGCTTCTTCTTCCTTAAATAATTACATAATATGGCGGTTGGGCCTGTATTTCAACTGGAGTAGATAATATACTTGGTATATGTCTGTTTTCTGAAGCGAATTGGTGACAGATTGGTTACTGGACATGTTGATTCACAGTAATGCGAAATCATAATAAAGTTTACGTTTACATCACTTGTCGACTGTAGCTTTAATTGGAAGTAGGCGTAGATGCTTTGCATTTCATAAAATATCCTAATGGCGTTGATATTTTATGCGACATTCCTGCGGGATCCGTAATGCTTCATTGAAATAAAGTGAGAGGAGATACTGTAGTATTGCTATCACTCTTTTATTATATCGTTGTCATTTCTGCACAAAATTGTGATTTAACAGTATAAAAGTTTTTGTCATTATGTTCTATAAGTTTGAAAAGCTGCTTTTTGTAAGCTATTCTACATTACTTTTACTCCAGATCTTTGTTACAATTTTATTCTGCACTGGTGTCAAACAACAAGTTGCTAAAAATCAGTGCTTGGCTATGTACCTTTTTCACGTAAAAATGCATAAATTATCAATAACTTTAGATTAAAAATTTCGATATTCTATTAGTTATAAATCCTGGACATTATTTTTGTTACATCTTGAGTTGATATAGACGAATCGAATAATAAGTAAAAATGCAATTCGTCCGTCAAATTCATACAAGACATATTGTGTAAATACACAAGCTTATATGACAAGTAGAGCACATACGTCACTTATATGCGTGTGTGTATTAGTTTTAAGGTGAATGTTTCATAATATGCTGACTTATAATAGGGCCAGCCTCGTTGTAAAAATGCATGTATGTATTAAAATTGTACGTTACTTGTATGAATTCATGAATTGTATTATATGTATGGATGAATAGTTTACTTACGCATTGATTGTCTATTTCTAATAATATATCCCAATAAAAAAAATTGTAATTAACAAATTATTTCATTATATTTAAATTAATTGTAAACCCCCCCCAAAAGCATTAATTGCATAAATTTGTAAACTTATTCGTTACACTTAAACTTGTATTTAGTGTTTTTTTGTTTTGCTAATGCGAGCTTTCATCATCACTGATCCAAAAAACTCAGTCGCATTGTCAGAAAAATGCGATTGGTACTGTTGTATTGTTATATCCTAATACATAAAATCATAACATGAAAACATCATCGTGCAAGCCTACTGTTTTGCTGTCAACACAGTTTGCAAGAACATCGCTTACTGGTTGTGATCTAATTTAACCAAAGGCCTCTTTCACTCGCTCTGACGCTATAAAAACGCATCATCAAGTGAAAAAATTACTCTTTGTACGTCTGTCACCTGTCCTCTAAAGTTTTAGTTTACTCTTAACTCCCGTGACTTGTGAGTACCTTGAACACGTAAGGCATAACGTGTTGGCTGAGGCAATTTGCATGTATTTCGAGAACATTAATAGTATCGAACTACGCTAAGGAGTGCGGTACAACGAAGGAGGCCGAAAGTGGTTACGGCGATAGCAGAAAAAGCAGAAACCGCAATATCTTACCAGCCTCAAACTCATTCGTGTAATTTAAGGAAACACTGGGAGTTACTGCAGGAAGCATTAGGGAACTTCGAAGCAGCAGTAACAACAACCAGTAATAGATGGCAGTTATTTATGAGTAATATAATTAATACCAAACCTTGTTAAAGTGATCCGAGTAAATTGTATGGAAAAGAATAACTGTTTTAAATTGTTTCGATAAAAGAATACATTAATTGGAATTATCCATATTATTTGAATAAAAGATTTTTACCCAACTAAAAGGAACAAATGAAGTTCACGAACGGATAAGACGATACTCTAAATAAGTCCGATCAGAACACTTTCATCTATTTACTGCGAAAAGAATTTCAGTTTTAGAAACCAACAAATTGACATTCATTTATTGATATTTTAATTGCTGGAAGCATTTCCTTACAAATTTATTGTTAAAGTAAATGTGATTCATTTAATTTCTATTCATCTATATAGTACAAATTTATGATAATCATAAATTTTTAACAAAGATTGCATAATATGAAATAATGATTAATTTATTTTATTGACAAAATTTAGCTGTTGATTCAGTAAAATTGAAAGAATTCAATTCTTTTTATAGTGAATAAGCAAGAGTAAGAAAAAAGAAATAAAGATCTGTTGTATATATACACGCACCACTACTTGTATGCATATACACAATTCATGATCAGCAAATTGAACAAAACTTTCTTTCAAGTTTTAACTGTGCTGTCGTTAACGAAAGTTTTTTAGATTAAAAGTGTATTGTGAGGAGCCGGATGTTTTAGTTAGTAGAGAAGAAAAAAGAAAAAAAATATCTTAATGTTAATTATTGTGTATATGAATATTTTTTTTTTATTCAGAGCGCGCGGTGGCTTGGTTAGGTGGTTTGTATCCTGGCTAGTGCAACTCTCCCAAGCAAGTACCTCTGTGAGTTTTTACATGTAGTTTTTCACCACGCAATGCTCCTTGTGAAGGGATGAGGGACCTTCTCACATCGAAAATGGGCCTACCACATAGATTCTTCGCTCTCGAGGTGCATGTGACATCATCACCGCGCCAACGAACTACAATAATATGAAAATGTAACCAATAATGTAACATGTAACCATTACTTGTAATGTGTAACAAATATAATGTAACAATGTGCCTCACTGGACCAAGGGTATATGTACTCTTTTACAATAAAGCCTAAAAAATAAATACAATACGTTAGTAGGTTTTTATAAAAAAATGAACAAACATTTTTTTATCCCATTGTTTTAGTTTAGGCTGATTAGATATACCTGGGGAGTAAGGCTGATGGAATGAGTACGGAACGAGGCATTTTGAGAGAGTGGTGTTGATAGGTTCAAGATTTTTTTCGATTTGTATATGTAGGTGTAGTTTAGTTTCATCATGTTTACTCGTATACGGTGACATCGCACGAATAAACGGTACATTATCCACTTAATGTAAGGATTCTGGGATCTTTGGGTGTTAATTCTCTACGATGGTCATAATCACAAGTTATTCGAAGTGTGAGAGGATCTCTAGTAAAGTATAGTTATTCCTGAGTGTACTTTCACTTCATCCTGTAAGATTTTTCTGAATTATATAACATAGTTTCACATTTTCTTAGGGCTTCTTCTATTGAGTTGGTAAAAAGAAAAAAGATGCAAGCAGCATTATCAACTTCTTCTATTATTACATAGATAGGTTCACATAACAACTATCGACCATAATGTGCACACACTGTTTATTTGATCCATAGCCGCATTTGAAATGTAAGAAGAACAATCAAATGCTGAACGCAATAATCAAGTTACTTGTAAATGAGGCGCTGTATTTAAACCTTTGATAATAACAGAAATAGATCACCTTAAAATATTAAGCACATTAGAATATTTAACATACACAAAAGATAATATTGCTACGTTTATTTTGGCTGACTTAACACTTTATTCTACTTACAGTAAAATTTTATTAGATTGAAATAGTATTTTAAAATTTGAATCAAGGAAGGAAAAGAGATAAAATAATGCTTTAAGACAGTCCCTTTAGTGGGCATAGAAGCATGAATAAAACCTATAGAAGGTCACTAGAATTGCATTACTGGGAAGGTATGAGAAGAGATTGAAAATTTTATACGAAAATGCAAGTTTGCAATGAACATAAATTAACAGAGATAAAAACAAAAGAACCTGTGATAATAACTGATACTCCAGCTAAAATTATTTGAAAAGTAGCCATCGATACTGTAGGATCGTTAGCAACACTGACATCTGGAAATAAACATATGTTAACTATATAATGCTTATTTTGAAAATACTGTAGCGATACCAAACATCCGAGCCATCACAGTCGCAGATGCTTTAGCAAAACACTTCTTAGCTTTGTATGGCATATCTAAAATATTACTCAGTAATAAGGGGCGGAACTGCCAGAATAATACACTAACAAATTTAGTCCAAATTTTCGGTTTGAGACCTAAGACGACTAAACCTTATCATCCTCAATCTAATTAAACGATTCACTAGAACATAGCCATGCCATACTTGCAAATTTTTTAAAAACAAAAACAATAAGTTAACAAAAGCACGTTTACTAAATCTATATTTAACTGAAATTCAAACGCAATCTTACAATTATCATCTTATTGATTTGATCCATTGTTCAAAAGACATGCATGGAAAGGCTTATGATAAGCTCAAAAAAAAAGCATGAAAGGGAACAAAACCTTGAGAAACACACTAGACCTCAGACTTAAGAAGTCGGTATAGAAGTGTACAATAACGTCATACCTTGGAAAGAATAATAAGATCAATATAACAATGGAATTTTTGAAATTGCCAATATAAATACACATAATAACAACAAAACACTAAAAGCCAAGAAAAAAAATTAATTAAATATTTAGATGAAGAAAAGTGCTATTTTAAATAAGACTTTGCTAAAAAGACTTTTCTGAATTTGAGTACGCTGCCAAAAATTTAAAAAAAACTTTTCTCTCACTCCTGCACTTGTATTATATCAAAAACCAGCGTGTGGGATTTGGAGTCCCCCGGTAAGAGCGAAGTATGTAAAAATCACTTGTATACTGTAAAATACAAGGTTCGTAAATATAACTGAGTTCAATATGTATTTTTTTTCGCGGGTCACGGTGGTATATTTATGTCTTTTCTGTACATTTATCATGTATGAAAGGCTCGAAAACTTTTAAAAATATTTTGTGAGGTTATTGTTGGGCAAAAAACGAAAATTATATCCTGCACATTAGTAATAATTTTACAAATATGCTATAATTTTTCCAAAAATTTTCAACCTTGATTTTATAGGGAAATATTGAAAATACTAATATTTGAGTTCATGTCTTCAAATAACTTAGCACCTCTCTTTTTGTGTGCCACGATGTTTTTTTTCCTTTAGATAAACAGTAAAACTTGTTATTTTGTAATATTTGAAGGTTATAACATATTATAAAAACCCGTTCAATCAATACTGGCTATCTGCATCGATCTGCCATACATGCAAAAATTATTTGGTAAGGAAATTCAATTAAAATAATAATATTAACTAGGTATATAGTATTAATACTAACTACTATATTCTATACACATGCGCGCAGGCTCATTTCTCTACCAGCGAGTGTGCAGAACTATATGTGCATTGCGTAATGTTTACAAAGCAAAGTGAGGGTGCCAACACCTACACACATTCAGTCTCCTTGAACACCTTTTTGTGGGTCAGTTGGTATGCGCGTACACGCTTGCTCCCACTATTTATTTTATTAATTTGATGTGGCTATGTGATTGTGGCGCCTGAGCTTAATGGGTGTGAGAGTCGTGTGTATGCATATCGACCAAAAAAGTGCTCCTATTTTTATAATGAAACTTCTTATGTTGGGTCGTGAACGGCAACGTTAGGGGAAGTGCGTTTCGAAAAAACGTAGCCACCCATTCTGTGGCCTGAGCCCTCTCCTAAATGTCTCTTACATACTCACTCCCACTCCGTCTCTCTCTTTCGCAGCTCGTATCACTATCCTGTCTACTGCTGCATCTCTCTTTCTCTCGCATGTACGCCGCTTGCTCTCTTCCCCTCACGCTGCTACTATACCTATATATGTATACATATATTATAGGCATGTCAGTATATATATTTCTACGCTACGACTAAACACTACTCAAACTGATGCGCTTGCTCAAGCTGAGGTATAGGTATAGAGAAAAGACAGTATACGTATATATTGTATACATATATACGTGTTGCACGTCACGGTCATTACATACATGTTCATATGCATGCATGTATGTAAAAAAACGTGTATGAAGTAATAAATATGTATAATGCGACAACCTAACCTTTGAAAAGAAAAAAAAGGCTATATCTCGTATGGGAAGCAAAATTGTCTAAAAATTACAATTTTTACAGGATTTCGAACGGAAAACTATATGATCGAGGTGCCCAAATATAGAGGTGTTGGGCTATGTACAAACATAACCTTATTTATTTCCTTTTTCGACTGTATCTTGAAAAGAACGAGTAAAAAAAATTTCTTTTTTATGCTGTATTTGAAAAATTAATATGGACATTTAAAAAATCTTCGAAAAATTTTAGTCAAAACATAACCTTACAAAATACGAAAAACAGTCACATCTCGAAAAGGAAGCCTAATAGGCCAAAAATAATTCCACGTATGGGGATGGCGACCTAGCAAACTTGGCTCAGATGGCGCCAGGGAGCCAAGACTCCAGCCGATAAGGTTGAAGAAGGCAAATCATACATTCTGTATATCTATATACAAGATGTTTATCTTCTGCTCACTATCTGCTACGTGCCAAAATAACATTTTTAGTGTAACCCAACATTGAATAGAAGAATGCCTGGTAATTGTTCAGTGACAAAATGTTCTAAAAAAGGATTCAAATTCCCAACTGACCCTGTAATTAAAAAGACATGGGTAGTGGTTTTTAATGTAAAAAAACTTGATTTTGGAATTCAAAGTTTTGAAAATAGCACTGTTTGTTCTGATTGACTGGAGTCTTAGCTCCCTGCTGCCCTCTCACGTTCAAAAGTCGTCGGTCGCCATCCCCATAGAAAAAAATTATTGAGGTGCAAAAATATATGTCACACAAATTAATCCAAACAATCGTAATAATTTTAAAAATAAAAAGTCATATCTCAAAGGCAAAGCTACATCCTACGTTTCCTAGCTATGAATTGATTTATTTTCGATTCCTATCGTGAATTATAAGAATAATTGGCACTTAAACAAAACCTATATTTTTATTATTAGTTTTGAGACTAGTGTAGAAGTTAGTTATAAACACAGGTAAATTTTAATACTAAATTTAATACTAAATAAATAATCATAGAAAACGAATTAAATGAAAAATTACAACTTTACAATGGAAAATAGCCATATGTCCATTATTTTCCTTAATCTCAATCAGATGAAGAGGACTATTTTACTTTTATGATAGCCTAAATTAAAAAAAAAAAAAAATTGGATACAAACATTCCAACAAGCACTGATTGTTCATACATGATATCAAATCAAATGCACGAATAGTAATTTGTAAAAAGAATTTTTGTCTTACGTAACTGGACAAAAGTACTTTTTTTCGGGGAACGATGGTAAAAATTTTTGTTTCGTTTTGCATTACATGTCCAAAAATTCGTACATATATTAATACTTTTTTGTACACGGAGGGGTCCCTGCGCTGGCTGGCTCTCTCTCCTTCTCTCTCTCTCTCTCTCTCTCTCTCTCTCTCTCTCTCTCTCTCTCTCTCTGAGGTTCATAGGCGTCACACGTACTGCTCCTAAGCTCCTGCTTTTTTTCATCTTGGCTTGTTATTCATACCTCCGTTGGAGTTGTCAACAGGTACGCCACCGCTCGGAGCCTGGAGTAGACCCCCACACCTGTCTTCCTAGGGTCCTAGACCTCCTGGTGCTCAGTAAAAAGCCTTTATAGACATCGTGCTGCCATAACCTCACCGAAGTTGGTGCTGTTCAGTCTTTGTCGGACAACCGCCGGTGGTCGGATGGCTGCTCTCTGTGGTTGCCTGGGCTGCTAGGGTGTGATTGCTGTGGTGTCTGTAATCTGGTGAGTGTTTGCCTGCCGTATATCTTGGTGATTTTCTGACCTCTTTGAGTACATCATCCACTGGGAGGCCTTCGAATTTCGGTGGCCGACGGTGGCGCCATCTTGTGTGACCGTTGTGAGTGCAACTTGCGTGAGTGGAATTTTGCATCGTAACGTTAAAATTAATTTCCTTTATTCTATTTGATATTATTTTAACATTGACCTTAGTGCATGGACATTTTCTATTTCTTATTTGTTTTATTGTGGTTAGTCTGTTCATTTCTTAACATTGCTGCGCTTTTACATTTATTTTAAGTAGTACTCAATGAGTACTCTTCAACGTAACTGCCATAAGTGTCTGAGACCATTGGTGCACCGGGATAAGAGCTGTCCGACTTGTAATAAGTCCTTTCATAGGGGCTGTATTTTACTATATTTAACAAAAAATACGAGTAATAGTTGTTGTGCTCGGGCTTTTAGCGATACGGTTCGACGATCTAGAGAATTGGCTTTACGTGGATCATTGCAAATCCAGACGGGGACGCGTACGCAGGTGGTTGACAGTATTCGCGGTCTGGGCTTGGTTGTTGCGGATCAGGGGGCTGCTGAGGCGTCTCCTTCAATTGGACAGTTGTTACCGGAGGTAAATATGAATAACGATACGAACCTGTCTAGAGATGATCGGAACATGGAGTCTTTTAGCTTGGCTGGCTCGACTACTGGTTCTTCAGATAGAGAGGATCTGGGCCCGGATGGGTTACCCTTGGGTTGGAGCGCCGGTACGCCGTCTGATCAGTTCGCTGCGCTCTATAAAGCCATTACAAAAACCAAGGCTGATACCAATGCGCGCTTGCAGCGTGTAGAGACACAAGTGCGTGCGAATTCTGAAGAGCTGAATCAGTTACGTCAAGAGAACGTTCAGATTAAGGTTACACTTCAGCGCGTTGCGAAGGCCCACCGGGATCCGGCGCCTTGTCAGCTTAAGGTTGTTGGTTTGCCGGCGCGTTACAAGTTTGATCCAGGTGACTTTGTTCAGAAGCTTCTACTCTTCCTACAATTGCAGGGGATGTTCTCTGACGTTTTGGATGTATGTGCCAGAGGGGCAGCAGTGGCCGCGTCGTCTAATGAGGGTGGAGCATGTGACAAAGCCGACGAGCAAAGCTCTTATTTGATAACTCTTAAAACTAGCATGTCCAAAACCATATTATTCAAGCCTACAAGCGTTAAGCATTTAAAAATTCTCGCAGATACACAATGACTTCAATGGTAATAATACTGTTAAATTATTCGAGCTGCTTCCGAAATCTACGCACTCCTTACTCATGAAGAGCAAATCCAAGGCTAAAAGCGTTAATTACACAGCTCCACAAAAAAAAAATTGAACTTCTGACCAGACCATAAAAGTCTTATGTTTTTTGGGTCACTGAATTCGAATCCGAGGTCTATTTTATTCCTACACCCTAGGACTTTTCATAACCTAAAAAAATTAGCCTAAAAATCCGGTGATTTCTTCTAAATTCAATCTATTTATTTTTTAATACAAAAAACCATGTGTACTTAATCCCTAATCCCCTTGATCAAATAAAACTTTTACCATAAAACACTTTAACCCAAAAACTACATAACTATGCAACCCTATAACCCCATAACTACTTAACCCCATGACCCCACCCCCCGAAAAATGGACAAAATATTTTTTTGACCATGCCATGGTATTCTTATGTTTTTTAGGTCGCTGAATTCGAATCCGAGGTCTGTTCTACTCCATCATCTTAGGGTTTTTGTATTTAATATTCAACCTACTCTTAGCCTCACCCAGGAACAACGACGTAGACGTAGTAGGCTTATGTTCCCTTTGGGGTGATTGACTAGCGTGAGTCCCCTTGCATCTCACGTTAATGGTAGAATCACATCAACTTTTTTCTTAACTCTGTCTCTTACTATACTTTTATCTTTTGTCTTCAAAGCTTTTGCGTGATGGTTTCCTTTTGCGCTTGTTTTCGGGAACCTCTACTTCTCGCTTTAAATTCCAGCAGAAATCTGCCAACATATTTTCATCCCATCTTCCTTGATAGCGGCGTTCCATTTTTTTCAAATCCTGGTAAAAGCGTTTACCTTGTTCCTCACTATAGTCACCTAAATTTTTCGGGAACTCATTAAGGTGTGAATGTAAAAAATGCAGCTTTAATTTCATATTATAACCTAAATTACCAAAATTTTCGACCATTTCATTCACCATTCTCTTGTAATCATCACTTTTATGGTTCCCTAAGATATTTGTAGCAACATTTTTGAAACTAATCTACACTAATTTTTCTGTGGCGCTCATCTTACTTATGAATTCACTGTCGCGAAACATTTTGCGGATTTGGGGTCCATCAAAGATTCCTTCATTTAATTTGGCATCTGATACATTTGGGAATTTACTTTTTAAATATACAAAACAATCTTCATTTTTATCTAAAGCCTTAACAAACTGTTTCATAAGGCCCAGCTTTATATGTAGTGGAGGAAGAAGAATCTTAGATGAATCAACCAAAGGTGCGTTGATGACATTTGCAGATCCAGGATTAAAAGCTGTTCTTCTCAGCCATTTTTTTTTAAAATGATTTTTTCTATCTCTACTGTCCCACAAACACAAGTAGCAGGGATATTTAGTAAATCCACTTTGTTGGCCAGAAATCATGGATAAAATCTTCGGACCACCACATATTTGCCACCTGTGTTTCGAGTATTATAATTTTTCTAAGACAATGCTAATGTTAGGGTATTCCTCTTTTATGACAGTTAAATGGACTACTGGGACTGCGGCAAATTTGTTCGTGTTATGAAGTAAAACTGCTTTTAGACTTTTCTTGGAAGAATCAATAAATAGTCTCCATTCTTGAACTCTTGTATACGTTTTCTTTTATTTCATTTATTAATCCATTAACATCACTAGATTAGAATAATGATGAATCAGCATTATGGGAAAAATATTTTCTAAAATTTTGTTCTCTGTTTCGATACATTGTCACTTTCGTGTCTACTGTAAGATTTCTTTATTTTAAATCAGAAGCTAAAAACTCCGCAGCTTCTTTTGACAAACCTAAATTTCTGACCAGATCGTTTAGTTCAGCTTGTGTATATTTCTGTGTAACTATGTTGTCTTTCTTTTTTTCTTTTATAAAATTATCATCTGAATCACCATCTTCTACTTTTCTTTCTTCTTCTTCGTCCTCTTCGTCTTCGCTAGTGTAATTCATGTTGATGTCATCATTGTCTTTACATTCTGTATTAACACTATCGGTTGTTAAATCTTTATTTTCAAAAAGTTGTTTCGTGTATTCAGGTTTTAACATGTTACTAAGGTTTGGATACACAATTTTACATCGTGTTGATTGGTTGATACCCTCAACGTTTATTTGAGAAAAGTAACAATCTTTTTTAGATTTGGGCTTGCTCCATCTTGGTGGAACTGAAATAAGTAGTTTGCTTTTGTTCTTATTGGCATTCCAGCGATTACTCATTGCGTATAACAAGCTGAACAAATAAAGCTTGGTGTCCATTCTGTAATATTATCGGATATTTGAGTCCCAAAACATTCCACGTACATGCTCTCCACTTTGTCGTTTATTTTCCTACGATTTTTTTAAACTACAAAATCAGCACAAACATAACAAAAAATGTTTGGATCATTTTTAAATTGAACAGCATGAAAGTTTCTTGTAGTTTTAAACTCAACGCTATCCAAGTTACCCACTATCGTTGAGCTGCGGTTGCATGATGACGACGCATGCGGGCCCGCTTTCCCACCCTGACCAGACGCCGATACTGGGGTTCCGACTCCCTGCATCGTAACGCACTTTCTCTGTGTGCCTGCCATGACGGCGTGAAATTCGCAACCCAGGGACTCTGCCGGATCACGGATTTACTCCATTGCCCACCGTCACCACGTAGAGGTACCCTGGGCGCAGACACATAAAGAAAGTGAGCGACTAATAAAACAATTTACTTTGCATTCAAAAACAAATGCGAATAATGATGCTACAACAATAACATCAGAAGAGCATTAAAATATTTCTGATTCTCTTGAAATTTATTTTTAAAGGTTAGGCAGTTTTATTGAGACATCAAGCTGTAGGTGTTTTCGAGTCAAGGGGTTTGAGGATTGGATGTTTTATTGTTTTTTTGTATTGAAGAATCGTATTTCAGTTAGAAAAAGTTATTGGATGTTTAAGTTCATTTTTAAAGTTACATAAAACGCTAAAGCTATGGAGTTGAACAGACCTCGGATTCGAATTCAGTGACCCAAAAAACATAAAAATATCATGGCATGGTCAAAAAAATATTTTTTTAATTTTTTGGGGGGTGGGGTCATGGGGTTATTGGGTTGTTGGGTTATAGGGTCGCATAGTTATGAAGTTTTTGGGTTAAAGTGTTTTATGGTAAGAGTTTTCTTTGATTAAGGGGATTAGGAATTAAGTACACATGGTTTTCCTCATGTACTTCATGGTTGACCTCGGATTCGAATTCAGTGACCCAAAAAACACAAGACTTACATGGTCTGGTCAGGAGTTCAATTTTTTTTTTTTTTTTGTGGAGCTGTGTTATAAATTCGTATGGGCTTGAGGCTGCGAAGTTTTCGTACAGTGGGATGGGCGATCACAGCGACAGAGTATACTCTCTGAGGCTGATTTGGATCTGCTGCAATGACTGCCGCGGCAGCCGGTTCCTGCTCGGGCGCTTGGACGCGAGTACCTCCGTTTGGCGCACCTCAACGTTAACTTAATTCGGGAGCATATGGACGATGTCCGGTACCTCCTTCACCGCCACAGTATTGATGTTCTGGCCCTTTCTGAAACTTGGCTCACGCCAAAGCCGAATTTAATAGATGCGCTGACCATCAGTGACGTGTGGAGCGGAGAGGTGGAACGGAGGCTGGGGACATCAGCGCTTGCCTTGGCGAGTTTCAGGAGATCGTGCTGGCGGCGTTTGACGCCCATGCGCCCATGAGGACGTGTCCTGAGCGTTGCCGTCCACCGGCACCGTGGATCAATCAGGATATGAGGATTAGGCGTAAAGCGCGTGACCGCTTGTATGGTTTAGCGAGGCGGACTGGTGACGTGGCGCTGCTCGCTCAGTATCGTAAGGTGCTCGCAAAGTTGCGGAGGGATATTCGTTTGGCTCGCGACAGATACTTGGGTGGGGCCCTGGAGGGTGAGACGAACCTGACTCGTTGTTGGCAGGTTTTGCGTGGATATGGTCTTCTGGGGGCGAACCGTAAGTCCCCCCTGCGTTACCTCTCAGCTGATGCGGTTGGTGAGTACTTTTCCTCCGTGGCGTGTATTCACCCCCTTTGCAGTGATTTTGCTTTGGGTCAGATTTTTCGCCGGTTGCCGGATGCGGTTGGGTTCTCGCTTGAGCCTGTGACATGTGCCGAGGTCGGCCTGGCTGTTGCACGTTGCAGTTGTAAGACCAGAGGTTGTAGTTTCGATGGACTGTCATTCGATTACCTTCGTGAGTCTTCTTCTTTCTTGATTCCGTTTCTGGTCTATCTGTTTAACCTATCGCTTGAAACTTGCATCTATCCTGAGGACTGGAAAAGAGCGGTGATTGTTCCGCTCTCCAAAGTGTCGCGCCCAGCTGACCCGTCGGATGCTCGTCCCGTGTCTAACCTCGCTCACTTAGCCAAGGTGTTTGATGTCCTGATTGCGCAGAGAATGTACAGCCACTTGGAGACCAGCGCCTTGCTTTCGCCTATGCACTCCGGATTCCGGAGGGGCCATAGTACGCAAACGACATTATTAAAGCTTACTGATGATATACGCCTGGGTATGGAACGTGGTATGGTGACGGTCCTGGTATTGTTTGACTTTCGACGCGCATTTGACTTGATTAACCATGAATGTTTGCTGCGCGTTATGGGCACAATGGGCTTCTCGGCTGAGTCCCTGAAATGGTTCCACTTGTATTTGTCGGGACGCTCTCAGGTGGTGCTTAAGCCCGGGGGGGGGGGAGCACGGAATTTTTACCAACAACTTCCGGTGTACCTCAGGGTACTTCTATTGGGCCTATTATATTCCTAATTTTTATCAACTTAATTCTTTCAGTCCTTTTCCATAGTACAGGATTATTATTCGCAGATGATCTCCAAATCTATATTCATTGCAAACCGTGCGACCTCCCAGGGGCGATTGGCCTCCTGAATGAGGATATCGGGCGCATCGTGCTGTGGTCTCAAAATAATGGCTTGGAACTTCATTTGGGCAAGTTGTTGGCAACCTTTATCGGTACGTGTCAGCAGTTGATGAGGGTGGATCGGACTAGGCTGCCTCCGGTGATGGCTGGTGGGGTGGTTGTTCCTCTGGTCGACAAAATCAAGGATCTGGGAGTTATAATCTCGAGTGATTTGACTTGGAATGCCCATGTGTCTTCTGTTTGCTCCTGTGTCCACGGCGTTTTGTGTCGACTGCGCTATAAAGGCCGCCTCTTATCGTGCACACTGCGGGCGAAACTAGCATCGTGCCTGATTAGACCCCATTTCGATTATGCTTGTCTCGTATATATGGATCTTTCTGGATATCTTACAATTAAACTAAATCGGCTTTGTAATACAGTGGTACGTTACATATTTGGTCTCCGCCGCGATGCTACAATGAAACCTTATTATGATAGGTTGGGTTGGCCGCGCCCTGATAGGAGACGCGAATATTTTCTGGGAGTGTCGACATATAAGCTTCTGACTACGCAGATTCCGAGATACTTGTTTGAATTGTTTCCGTCGGTTTCTGACGAGTCCCGTAGACCAACACGCCGAGTGCAGACTGGTTTGCGAATCCCGCATGCCTCTCTAGCATTTTATGCATCTTCGTTCTCAATAACGGCAATGAGGTTCTGGGAATCCATACCAGCTTCTGTTAGACTAAAAGATACGGTCACAGCATTTAAAACCACACTCTATAAATATGTGACCTTGCAACCACTTGAGTAGGACCTAACCACGGTTATTCTGTAATTTTGTAATTATGTCGTATTAATTAATAAAATTGTACTAGTTGTAAGAGTAATGGTTTTAGTTGTAAAATTGTGCTAGTTGTTAATATTGCTGATAGTGTGATCTTGAAGTTCTTAGTCTAACATAAGTTATAGTGCGTATTAATATTGTGATTTGCTGGCTTTATACTACGATTTACGCTAAGCTTCATTTTATTGTATATTTCACTACCTCTTCATTTTATTTGTTTATTTATTTATATTTACTAAGGTTGTTTTATGTTTTGTATTATACATATGTACAAAAATCGTTTTGCCGTACGGACTATAAGTCCTTGGTATATAAATAAACGTGTTTCAATTCAATTGAATTCTCTCTCTCTCCGCGGTGAGTACAATGACCGTCTGTTTTGATAGCGCTTCTTCACTATGGATCTATCTCCTGATGTCTGTTGCCTACGGGCACTTTGATTTCAGGTGAGCTGCACGCTATATTATGCAGGTTTGTTGTGTGATTGTTATCTTAGCAGTCTGTACATAGCCTGAAAGGTGTCATCGACTTTGCTCCTACGAGGACAGGGCTGACATATTTCTTCTATCTCTGCTGGATTACTCAACTGCGCAAATGTGGAATACCTGGATGGGCTATTGCACCGTAGTTTTGGCGCGCCGATTGCCACAACTGTTGATATGAGCGAGGATGAGGGAGACGGAAGAGAGGAGGAGAGGAACAGCAATGCTTCGAGTGCAGACAATACGGATGACGACGATGACGCCACGCTGTCTGCTTCTAAGGTTCGTCTGCTGCTCAAACGTACCAAACATGATGTTGATGTTTTGTTTTAGCGATTGGGTAATGAAAAAGAAAAGTCAGTCAAGTCAGCACTGCGAACTGCTATAAACTCTCTTAACTCTGAGTTGATCAGTATATCTTCTGCATATTTGTCTAAACTTGCAGTTGAAGAGAAACGTCATAATAGCGAACTTAAATTGCAACAGATAATTGACAGATTACCTTTGACTGTCGCAGAAAATCGGACATGGCCAGCTACAGGAAAAGCTAAAACATTTGCTGATGTTGTGGGACGAGCCGCACATAGTAATGTAGTAATTGGCAACGGTAAATCAATTCCAATTAAAAATGAGACTCGAGTAAGGATAGGCCCTCTCAATAAACATGCTACAGAATAAAAAACAGATTTAGATACTAAAAATGCTTTAATAACTATCTCTGCAGCTGATCTGGGCCTGAAAGTTGGGCGAGTTACATTAACCTCTAACAAATCAGTAGTTGTTGAGGGCGAGGCGCTACAAAATTTGATAAAATGCCCTAATTTGGTAAAATTGGGACTTGATATCTATTCGCTACGTGCACAATTTTGAAGCAGCGCCACCAAGGCAAAAACGAGAACTATTGGTCTTGCACAGCAGAAGGCAATATTCGCGATATGTGCTTGATACCTATAGGAACACAGCACCTCGATAGATACACGGAATATTCTTTGTTTATTATATCACGAATAAATACAATGTCTCAAGCGGTACAATCCTATGTGAATATCTAAAGACAAAATTTGTACTACAAGCATTATAAGCGCTTGAGTATTACTTCAACACAAGTCCGTGTACTGTAGAATACGTGATACGTTTTATTAGTTTGCAATGTAGTCAACACAGACATCCTCTGACCAATCAGAGAGCATCATTAGCCCTATACCGGCGTGTTCACACAGTATGTGCACACGTTCATATACGATACGCTTAGAGAGGATCTGACCCCAGCTAAAAACTCTAAGAAATACACAGTATACGATGTATTTCATTGTGTTTTTAATGAATATGCACGAGTAAAATGTATACATACTACTCATAATTTTATTAAAAATGTAACCCTTAGAATGGTTGTCGATGTATAAACACATAACTTTTTGATGATAGTAATGCTTAGCAGTCTGCTAGCAGAAGACAAACATATCATTTAGTTTCACATAATAGCACAGGTATTGCTGCGATCGCTTTTTCAGCTTGTGCACGTAGCGAATACCCAGCACGTAACAAAAAACATAGATCGTGTGTGATCGAATTACCGCCTGAATATCGCAAAATATTATTTCTTCAAGATAGAGTAAGCCTCGGTTGGGTCCAATGCAAATTCAATGATCATGTATCTCTAGTGCAGTGCTACAGATGTCAAAAGCTGGGTCATATCGCTACAAATTGCAATGATGAGATGGTTTGTGGTTGTTGTGCTGGCTCACATAGTACTAAGGATTTTACATCTAGATTATCTGAATGTTGTATTAATTGCAAAAATAATAAGCTCCACAATACAAAGCATTGTGCATTTGATATAATTAAGTGTCCTACACTTCGTGCTGGTATAGAACGCAAATCCCATACTATACACTATGGCGAATAACACCACAAATGTGAGCACTAGCAGATTTGTTATAAGTCACGTAAATGCACAATCTATACCAGCTCATTTACATGACATTTAAGGACTCGTCAAAGACTACAACATGGCTGTGTTTGGTATTAGTGAAACATTTCTAAAGCCTAGTACACCAAGCAATTTGTATCATATACCAGGATATCGTTTAATTAGACATGATCGGATTATCAAGGGTGCTGGAGGTGTGGCTGTTTTTGTTCACGATTCTCTTGAATTCAGAATAGTTGAGGTGTCTGACACCCCACCTGTATATGTTAAACGTCCGGAATTCCTAATTGCGGAAATCAAAAGCAAGTATTTCACCGTACTCTGTCTCGTAGTGTATATCCTGCCTAAATCTGGATTCTGGGCTGATGTTGAGACCGCAGTAATGGATAGTGCTTGCGCGTATGATCAACTGGTTATGATGGGTGATTTTAACATTGAGTGGAATTTCAATTCTACTAATAAAAATATTCTCAAGTACTCTCTGAGTTCCATGGGCTTGGAGAGGTTGCCTTTTGATCACACTCATCATGGTGTGGAGTCAGATTCTACAATTGATTACATCTGCTTGAATAAAGTTCACTATGTAAAAACTTGTAAGCAACTGAGACAGCCATGGATCTCTGCACATGATGTTATCATGGTTGAGTTGAATATTCCAGCATCTAGAGTATCTCCAAGGGTAAGGAAATATCGGTGCTACACATGCATTGATGAAGGTAAAGTACTTAACGATTTGAGTGAGGTTGATTGGAGTTTCTTGCAAAATGTAGGACTTGAGGACAAAGTGAGTCTTCTTACACAATAATTAACCAGAATACTTGACCACCATGCGCCCTTTCGAACAGCAACCATCAAGAGTAGGCCCACACCCTGGCTTTTATCTGACATCAGAGAGTTGACCAGAAAGCGTAATCGGGTATGGCGAGATTATCGACTTTATAGGACTGATGAGTTTCACCCTGCATACAAAAAACTGCGCAATGAAGTCAAAGTGAATGTAAAGAATGCCATGCAGGCATATTATAGACGTATTTTTTCTGAATGCAAAATAATTGCACAAACTTGGAACACCATTAGGTCATTGGGTTTAATTAGACGCAATGGGCCCACTACAGATCTCCCTATACCTCCTACAGAACTTAACAAGCACTTTATTGAACCGCAAGAGTCCCGATCACTACCATCGCCCCAAAGACCAAGAATCTCACCAGACCATCGCTTTTACTTTGGTCATGTTGAATTACCGGATATATTGAAGGCCTTCAGCTCTGCACATTCTAATGCAACCGGAACTGATGGAATAAATTTAAGATTTCTCAAAATATGCCTGCCGGTTATTTTTCCAATTTTGATTGATATATTTAACTCATCACTTCAGTCTGGCGTTTTTCCAGACGCATGGAAGCGAGCACTGGTCTTGCCACTGCCCAAAAAATTTAATCCTACTCTGGCAGGCGACTTCAGGCCAACCAGCATATTGTGTACTTTGGGCAAAATTTTGGAGGCAATTGCATTGAAGCAAATAATGAGTTATCTTGATGAGAATGATATACTCGATTGTTTTCAATCTGGTTTCCGAAGACAGCACAGCTGCCACACTGCTCTAATCCGAATAGTCGACGACATTAGGGAGGCTATGGACAGGAACTGTGTTACACTGATGATAAGCCTTGATCAGTCACGAGCCTTTAATGTGGTCATAATTGACTTACTTCTTGCCAAACTTTTGACCAATGGCTTCTCTGATGTTGCGGCATCGTGGATCGGATCTTACTTGACTGAGAGATCGCAGACCGTTCGTACACCCAATGGTGAATTTTCTCAGACACTCTTTCGTGGCTTGGGTGTGCCTCCGGAAAGTTTACTTGGGCCATTGCTTTTTTCAATTTTTTTCAATGATATTTTAGTAAACTGTAGAGATTGTACAAATCATATTTATGCTGATGACTTGTTTTTATTTACAAGGTAAAGCCCAAGAGGCCAGAAATATTATACAGAAGGCGAATAAGATTTTAGAAGATGTCTCAATGTGGTTAAATGTAAATGGCCTTATTGCTAATGATAAAAAAACAAAAGTGACTTGGTTTGGCACTAGAGGTATAAATGGTCGTCGATATGCAAATAATTCATTATCTGATGTATTATTTAATGGAGTAACGATTGAACCCAATGAAAAAGTTAAGCTGCTGGGAGTCATGCTCGATAGTACATTAACGTGGAGACCACATTGTACGATAGTTGCAAGCAAATGTTACTCTGCATTGGCACAGATTAGGCGCTTTAAGGACAGTCTCTCGAGTAGCACCAGACATCTTTTGGTACGTACACTTATATTTCCACACTTGGATTACTGTGCGTCTCTCTTTTATGGCTTATCGTTGGAAATGGAGCTTAAGATGACTCGTTGCTTGAATGCTGCCCTTCGCCTTATTGATGATATTTGAAAATTTGAGCATATAACACCAGCTTATAAAAAGTATGCTATTATGTCATATTCTAACAGAAGAAGATATGTTATGCTGTGCCTTCTGCAGGGAATCCTTACAGCACAAAGACCTGCATGTATTACTGAACTATTTACTTTCAAGTCTGTCTCACCAAATGCAATCAACCTCAGAAACTCGAATACCGCAGAGTTACTAGTGACGCAGGTTCATCTAGATGCATATAAATATTCGTTTACCATTGGAGCTGCTCAATTGAATGGAATGCACTGCCTGCTAACCTATGATCCATCCAAACTCCAGCATTATTTAAAAGCATATTATTTAAATATACTACTAGTAAAGATTTTAGACTTAAGAAATGAAATTATATATTATTTTATATGTTGTTACATGTGCAATTAAGTTAGCCTATTTTTAAAAATCTTAAGAATACTGTTACCATCAGTAGATTTTATTATATTCGATTTTTGCTATTTAATTTATTTTAAATTTTAACTATTAATCTACATTTTATCTCAAATAACTTTATTGTAATTAATTTATCTGTGATATANATATTATTTTACACTTTATCTCAATTAACTTTATTGTAATTAATTTATCTGTGATATATCTTATTCTATTGTGACCTGCGTGTCACTAACCTTGTATAAACTGCTTTTAGCAGTCTTGTAAAGACTTGAGCATAGACTAATATGGACCGTAGGTCCTTAACTTAAATAAATACACTATACTCTCTCTCTCTCTCTCTGTGTCACCACTACTACTCTGTATCCCCCCCTCTAAAAGTGCACGCTTTTTTCTTACACTTTCTGGCTGATGGGTCCCCGTTCCTAATCGTCCTTCTACAGAGGAAATACACGGGGAGCATATATCCCATCGTAACCCGCGATTAAGAACTTCGTTTTAAAAACTGGAATTTTAATCCAGCAACTGTTAATCTATTATTTTTTACTTATATTTCATGCTGTTTTAAATTTTAAGCACACATTATACTGTCATGTAAAAATATAAGTAGTTATGTGGGGGACTTCCGTTGTGGACACGTAGGAGAGTGGACGCGTAAAAGTAAGCTCCTGAATAAAGCATAAATAGAAGAAAGAGCAAGGGTAGATAGCTGTAATAAAGTCTTTAAAAAGTGGTGAAATACATGAGGACATAATAAACAGAGACAAAAAGTAAAAAAGAAAGTGGAACAGGAGAATTATAAAGGATTGAAAAACAGGTAGGACAGAGAACGTGAGAGACGAACAAGACGCCGATGCAAGTCGCAAAAGAATAGTGCAATCGGATGAACAAAGGAAAACGTTGTATACGAAGGAAAAGGGAGAAAGAAAGAAGTGATAATAATTAAAGAAAAGTGAACAGTGAAAAGTGAAAAAGTGGACAAACAGGAGTATAGAAAAAGTGAGGTTAGGAAACCCAGTAAGAAGGAAAGGCACGGGTAGGGAAAGGTGATTTCTTATTATCGGTTACTGACAGAGAAAGTAGATAAGGAAGATACCAAATTTTCCGACGGTAGTTACGTGGTCAATAAAGAAGGAACCCAAAAAAAAAGGATATTTTTTATAGAGACAGTAGATTAAGAAGTTTTTGACAACCTGGTTACTGGCAGTAGATAAAAAGAATTCCTGAATTACCGGAATTGACAGGGTCTGTAAGGAAGATATCTGTAGAGTCGGTAAAATTTTGAAAATGACAGGAAAAAACGCAAATATTAACACGAGAAGTAATACAAACACAAATCCAAAAATCAAAGAACAATCCACCCTGAATTTCCAGAGAGAAAAAAAAAGGATGAAAGTCAGGATGTTAAAGAACAAAATGATAAGATGAGTAGGATAGAAAAGAGATTAGATAGTATGTTTGAGTTGATGGAAAGATTAGAAAAAAGAGAAGAAGAATGGAGAGAGGAAAGAAGTAGGTGGTTAAAAGAAAGACTAGAGTGGATAGAAGAGAAGAAAGCTATTGAAGAAAGGATCAACACATTAGAATGGGAATTAGAAAAAAATGAAAGGGAGAAGAGAAGACAGAACATTGTCATTAAAGGTGCAATTATAGAAAAAGAAAATATAAAAAAGAAGTTGGAAGAGTTTGTGGAACAAAAAATCAATGTCAATGTGAAGGTGAAAAATGCTACTGAAATAGTGGTAAAGAAAGGAAAAAGTGATATGAAAATGGTAGTAGTAGAATTGGAAAGCAAGGAAATGAAAGACAGTATCATGATGAACAAGAAGAAGCTTGAAAAAGAAATATATATTGAAAATGATTTGACACGAAAAGAAAGAGAAATACAAAGATTGATATTAGATAAATCAAAGGAACAAAGAAACGAAGGAAAAACCACAAAAATTGGCTATATGAAATTGATGATTGATGATAAGTGGTATAGATACAACGAATGAAAGGGAAATTTCCTAGAAGAAAGAAGAAGGATACAAGGGAAGATAACAGAAAGATCGCAAGAATGAAGAGGACAAGAAGGGAATGAGGAGAGGGAGTTGGAGGAGGAGAAAAAAAAAAGTGTAAATATATGCGTTTGGAACATAGCAGGAGTGTTAAATAAGGAAGTGGAAGTATGGAAATATTTAAATAATTTTGATATCATAATGTTAGTAGAAACATGGTTAGAGAAAAATAAATAGGAAGATATAGAAAGTAAGATGTCGAAAAAGTATGAATGGACATTTGTTGCAGCAAAAAGAGAACATAAAAATGGTAGAGCAAAAGGAGGAATAATTACAGGAATTAATAAGAAGTTAGAAATTAAAAATTACGAGGAATTGAGTGGTAACATAGTAAAACAAGAGATTAAATATGGCGAACAAGAGTGGACATTTGTAGGAGTATACTGCCAAGACGTGGCAAAGACAATGGAAATTATAAAAGAAAAAATAGGAACGCAGGAAAAAGGTGGTATTATACTGGCAGGAGATTGGAATGCGATGACTGGCAGGGAAGGTGGATGGGTCAGTGAGATGGAGATTGGAAGCAAGGAAGTTAGTAACAGGAAATCAAAAGATAAAACAATCAACGAGGAAGGAAGAAGGTTAATTAAGGATATAACAGAAGAAGGATGGGGTATAGTTAACGGACAAAAAGGAGAAGAAGGAAACTACACGTACATTGGCAGCAGAGGTGAGTCAGTAATAGATTATGTTATAAGTAATCAAGAAGCGTTGGATCAGATAAAAGAATTAAAAATAGGACAAAGAACAGAGTCAGATCAAATGCCATTAGAAATATACTTAGAAAATGAAATAGAGATGGTAGAAGATAGGGGAAAGGAAGAAAAGGAAATTTCAAGAAGAGAATGGACGCAAGAATTGATAGACCAATACCAGGAGAGGTGCAAAGGATGGAATTGGAAAGAGATACAAGTAGAAAGAAGATGGGAAGAAATAAAAGAAGCAATAGAAGCAGCAGTACCAAAAACTAAAAAACAGTCTAAGGTATGGAGGTTGGGAGAAAGAAAGTGGTATGACAAAGAATGGAAAACAAAAAAGAAGGAGCTGAGAAAAATAATGAAGCTATGGAGAAAAAAGAAAGTGAATAGAAACTATCTAATTAACAAAAAGAGAGAGTATAGAAATTGGTGCGAGGCGAAAAGAAAAAGGTATAAAATAACGGAGGAAAGAAATATAAAGGTCGCAAAATCAGAAAGGGAAATTTGGAATTATATAAATAGATATAGAAAGAAGAAATCAGGCGTTAATAATAAGACAGAAATTGAAGAATGGAGAAGGCATTTTATGAGGAAACTAGGTGGTAAGGATGAAAAAGCTATGATGATAGAAAAGGTGGTAGAAGAGAATGCAAGAATAGAGAAAAGTACACAGGATCAAGAAGAATTAAGCAAAGAAGAGCTCAAGAGGTTAATAAATAGGTTAAAACCGAGGAAGGCACCAGGAGATGACAAACTAGAAAACGAAATATGGAAATATATGCCAAAAGAGGTTGATGCAGCGCTATGGGAATTGATGAAGAAAGTATGGGAAGAAGGAAGGATTCCAGTACAATGGAGAAGAGGAGTGATATGCACAATTGTAAAGGAGGTGATAAAGAGGAGCTGGATAATTTCAGAGGGGTAACTTTGACATGCACAGCAAATAAAATATACGCGAGTATGTTAAATGAATTATTAAAAAAAGAGATTGAACAAAAATTAGCAGAAAGTCAATTTGGATTCAGAGAAGGAAGAGGAGTGATGGAAGCAATTTATACGCTGAAGCACATAGTGGAAGACAAATTAAGTAAACCAAAAGGAAAAATATTCGCATGCTTCATTGATCTAAAAGAGGCATTTGACAGAGTAGATAGAACGGTGTTAAAGGAAAGATTGCAAGATATGGAGGTGAGTAAAATATTGATAAGTAGAATTATGGATATATACAAAGAAACAAGTATAGTGAAGGTAGGAGATGAAAAATCAGATGAATTTTGGACAGAGAGAGGAGTAAGGCAAGGGTGTCCATTGAGCCCAACATTATTTAATGTGTACCTAGTGGATCTAGAAGAGGAAATGAGAAAAGGGCAAGTAGGAGGATGCAGAATAGGAAATGAAAAAATATGGAGTTTATCCTACGCTGATGACATAGTTTTAATAGCAGACAGAGAAGAAGAGCTGAAAGATATGTTAAAAAGGTTCAAAAAGTACATTGAGAAAAAGAAAATGATTTTGAGCGAAAAAAAAACAAAAATTTTAGTATTCGAAAAAAGAGCAAGGAAAGATAGAGTATGGAAATGGGGAGAAAATGAACTAGAAGTGACAGAAATTAGATATCTGGGATATATTGTACAAAAAAATGATAGTAATGAAAGGCATTTGGAAGAAAGAAAGTGAAAGGCTGTAATGGCGATGAAAAGCGCTTGGAGTATAGGTGAGAGGATATTTAAGTATAGTTATCAAAGAAGAAAAAAGTTATTTGTGGCATTAGTGGAGAGTATAGCGTTATTCGGAGCAGAAGTATGGGGCTGAGAAGAAGATGAGAGATTGGAAAGTATAGAAAGAAAATATATTAAGTGGTTATTGGGATTAGACAGGAATACACCAAATTATTTAGTGGAAGAAGAATGTAAATTGGAAAGTATGAAAATGAAGGCGCTAAGAAGAGCAATAAAATTTGAAGAAAAGATTAGGGACTCAAAAACTAAATTAGCAAAAGAAGGCATAAGAGAAAAAGATAAAGATAAAGAAAGAGAAAACATAGGAAGAGTAGCAAAAAAGAGAATGGAAATATTAAAGGAAGAAGAAGTAACAGAAACAAGATACATGAGAGGGACAGAATTCAAAGAGCAAGTAAGATTTAAGATAATAGAGAGTATAAGAAGAAAGGAAAAAGAAAAAGATTAGAAAAGATAAAAAACTCAAGATATAATAAGATATATAAGGACATAATAACAGAGGATGAACCAGAATATCTGAAGATCGAAATACCAATAAAAGATAGAAAATTAATGGCAAGATTTAGATGTGGTAATGAATGTAAAAGCAGAGAACATTGGAAGGAAGAAGAAGAAAGGAAATGTAGATTATGCAAGGAAGAGGAGGAAAATCAGACACACATACTGAAGAGATGCGAAAAAACAAGGAGCGAAAAAGTAATAGAAGATATACTTGATAAGAGCGCAAAGGAAATAGAAATATTGAGAAGAGTAGTTAGGAAAAGAAAAGAAGGGGAGAGTTCCTGAGAGTGCCAAGAGAAATAGGATGAAGAAATCAAGAAGGAAGAAGGGAAGGATATGTGAAGAGAGAAGAAAGAAGAGAAAGGATTAAAAAAAACAGTGTAAAGTGTAAAGTGAAGTGTAAATATACTTTCAAAAAGACTGTAGTATTTAAGATTCAATTTATTTAATTGCAGTGGTTATATGGACAGTATATTTTTTTTTTTTTTTTTTTTTTAAAGTTTCTAATATTATATAAAAGAAAAAGTGACTAATTGTTTCAGTATTATTAATAGATTTCATTTTATTTCATTTCTAGTTAAATTTAAACATAAATATTAATATGAATTTTAAATTAGTAGCAAATTATCTTTGAAAAGTTTTAGGTTCATAATATTATATAAAAGAAAAAGTGACTAATTATTTCAGTATTATTAATAGATTTCATTTTATTTCATTTATAGTTAAATTTGAATATAAATATTAATATGAATTTCAAATTAGATTCAAATTATCTTTGAAAAGTTCTTTTATTTAAATTTATTATATGTTTTTGTTTACTTACTAATAAGAATAGGTTATGTAACTTAAAAATCATTAATGAAAATGTAAAACATATGTAAAAGTAATGTGCAAAGATAACGATAAGAAATGTAACGGAAGCCCTCCAAACCCGAAAGGGACGAAGTATGGAATAAATAAATAATATAAGTAGTTATGTGCCTTGTAGTTCTAATAGTACATAATCCGTAAGTCTTTAAAATGTAGCGTGTGCATTGCATAATCCAAATGGCATACCTATATGTATTCGTTATTTCGTTATGTCTGTATGGAGTTCTGAAAACTATTTTGGGGCGATCTTCTGGAGGTACTTTACTTGGATAAAATCCGTTAGTTAAATCAAATACTGAAACAAATTTGTATCCATTAATTTTTTCTATCTCCGTAATATTGGGTAATGGGTTATCAGAAGTAGTTAAAACATTTCATTTCTTGTGATCTATTACGAGACGATAACTTTTTTCTCTGCTTGATCCTGGCTTTTTGGGGATGATCTAAAGCAGACTATTTTATGGTTTACAAAAGTAGCTAATACTTCTCTCTTGATCCGATCTTTATCTTCATTGATCTGATCTCTATCTTCATTGATCTAATCTCTATCTTTATTGATCTGACCTCTATCTTATGTAGAGCAGGAGGGTGCCCTATATTGTTTAGTAAAAACATGATTATCATCAGTTTAATGTCAGTCTGTTGGTATATTATGTTGTACATACGATGTAAGGGCAAGAGTGTCGCTTTTTACATAAAACAAATCTAAATACTCTTACTCTTCATCTTAAAGTTAATTGAAACGTGTCTTATAAAACTGTATTATAATATCGTGCCAGAAAAATTTTTCTGTGATTTATTTAATTCTGCCTCGTGTTATTACATTGGGGACATCTATACTTTAATCTGAATTCAGAAAATTTTCCAAGCCTTATAAAGGCTTATAAAGGCTACATGTACGAGATTTGTGAAGCACAGGTATAGTTGAGCGTGGCTGTTAGTAAGCGTTACAGGAATTTTTGTTGAAACTCATTCTGACTAGTTTTTTGTACACACGATTACAATGAAACATTACACGTGGAGGCTTACAATATTGAGAAGTGAGCAGAGATTTCGAGTTTTTTTTACTTACGCCAATATTATCTATGATATTGTAAAAATTTTCTTGTTTACTTAATTTACTTGTATAATTTGTCGTTGTATCGAGCAATTGAAGTCCACGCTTTCCATCGCTTGTAGTTGCAATTTTTCCTGTAAATAAAATAGGACCTACAGTTTTTTTTTAGTATCAAGGCTCTTATGTTATTACAAAGCTTGGCTCGTTCTTTAGATAGAAACAAATTTACTAATAATTCTGTCACACTAAATGGTGTTTCTCGTGATCGTGTCTTAAGACGTAAAAAATATATTTTTTATGAAGTTGAGTTAACGTTACTGTTCCTAATGTTAGCGTATCGAATTTCTTGTGACAAAAACTCGGGTGATTGCACAAATTATTTCGTTGGTGTTTAATGGATGGCTCAGTTTAACTTCAGAAGAATTTGGTCTGAAAATTTGTTGATTATTAAAAGAATTCGATGTCGAGCGAAAGCTAGTATCCTTTTATGATTAGTGTGGATGTATCGAAACGTTTTTGCAAGTGCAAGGGTAATTTCCTATTAGAGTAGTTAGTGAGTTGCCAAATACACAATGTAGTAAACTTGTTTAGAAGGGGCAATTGAAACAGATTAATAATTAATTTTGGAGTTGTACTAGCTCTGTGGGGCCGAAATTTTGATGATTTTTTTACGAGTCATTAAATGGTTATTAAGATTGCATTCCACTGGATTTTTGTAACAATTTTATAGATTAATCAGTGAACTCATTTTAATATTAGAGAGCTGGGTGTAGTACTATTTTCCCTTCCAAATAAAATGTATGAGGCAAAATTTTTGTGTCCTTAAGATTCTAATAATAAGATATATTATTGCGATTATAAATGTTGGGATCGTCATACTCAACTTACTGTGTATTGTTTTGATTGGGCCGAAAATACATTAAATATTCTTGTTTAGCTTGTTGATTTACTCATACATTTTTTTTAGCTGTAAGGTGTAACTGATGAGCACCGCACATATGTAAATTTTGATTGTACAAGGTAGCGGAGTATTGGGGTATAATATTTTCCCAAATTCTTCGGCTTCTAAAGCTATCTGTAATCTGCCAACATTCGTTTTTAGTACCTTTGACATCATGTTGGCCTCAAACCTATCGGGTAGGCCTTGCATAAATGCTCCATGGCCAACCATTTCTAGGTATAATTTTGAATCAGGCGTTGGTGCTTAGAAACATTGTTGGAAGCTGCTTCTTTTTTTGCTACTCTCGCACTTTAATTAATAAGTTGGGACATTCTCTCGTGAAAATCGCAAACGATTTTCCCCTGTTTCATTTCAAAATTATTGATGTTGGTAATGTATTAGGCGTAAGTCTTAGAGGAAGCAAAAAAGTGCTTGTAAATGGTTAATAAGATCGTCTTATTTAAATAATGTTACTCTCTGTACACAATTTCTTGCTCTACTCTAAAGCCTTAAAATGTCTGTTCTTAAAAACATGAGTTCTTTGAAATTTGAGATATGGGAACTCTGGTTTTCAATATCTTGCAAGAAATCTCCAAGTAGTGTATTTTGACTACTGTACATGGGTATGAGGAGGACAGTTAGATTAGTACTTAAAACTGAATTATTGAGGGCCACAATAGATGATAATTTATGCAATTTTAATTATCTTTCGGCTCCCCTTGCCCAATGGTATTGTTCTAGTAACTGCACCCTAACAGCTACATCAGCTACCTTGTCAGTATCCTCAAGTGTATAATTGATTATATATTATGAAATTTTGAGAATAAGAAAATAAAAAAAATATAAAAAAAAAGTATAAACTTAAAAATAAGATTTTTCATCGGTTAAAGCATACTAACAGTAAAATAAAAGGCTTAGCTTTCTACAAGGTATGTCAATTTATTACGTCTGCACTTCTAACTGAAGCAAACAACTCGTAGATTTTTTCTACAAACCAAAAAGTTCAATTTTTGTTCTTCAGGAACCAGCTGCTAGCATCGGTCCCAAGGCCTTATTTGCTCTTACTCAAAGTATACTTTTCTTTTACATCGTTGACTCAGTGTTGTAATGTTAGGTTTCAACAAGTGATACGTATAGTGTGGTATTAGCGTATCATACGCTGAAATGACATTGACCTACTGCTTGAATTTCTATTTTATGTAATGCAGTAAAAGCATATTATATTCATCTTTTTATCTCACGTGCTTGTAAAGGTCTTTGTCATTCGGTATCTACTTATTTTTGCTTAGTATTTAATTAATTCATCAAAGCTAAAATTATGTTTCCATCAATTTGATTTTTAAATCTTAAAAATGAGCTAAAAAAATTAAGTTGAACAATAACCAAGTAATGTCATCTGATGATTTGATAAATTTGGTAAAGCCGAAAATAATCGATTTTTCCAAATAATATGAATTACAAAGTTTTCAAGCTCGCGATTACAGTGTTATATCAATTTATAGTTTTTTCTAACTTAACTCATTTCTGCGATCGTTTGTTAGCCACTGCTTACGCGCACGCAGTCGCAAGATCTTACTAAGTTGACCACATTGATGATTCTAATTCTATACAAGAATACTCGTGGTGATGATGATAATTAGGCTACTGCTTTTCACGTTGAAACCCAACTTGACGCGACGGTCCTTTCTTTTTTGTTTTTCTTTGATTCACTTTTTAGACGAGCTACAGCGCCCTGATGAACTCGATCTTTTTGTACACAGTATAGTCACTGAACTAAGTCCTACATTTGCTTAAAATGCATGTTTCTAATCTGCAGTTTAATCACCGAATTAAGTCTAACATTCGCTTAAAAGACGCAACTCAACTTACTCTCTAAACTTTATAGTTACTTTGGCACTAGATAAAAGAGAAAAGGCAAACAGTAGTACGTGCACATAATTTTTGTACCCTTGCATTTGAGGAGGATACGTTAGGTTGGGAATCCGAACAACCAATCAGAGCTTAACCTAATTACTCTCGATTGAAACAAGCATAATGGTGGTGCAATAGTTATACAGAAATTGATGGTTAAAAATGCTGATCCGTCAAATTTTATATTTTGGTATACGTGGATGTCGAAATTGTGTACGATATTTGTTGTGAGTCATACGTAGTAATATATGTTAAAATTATTGATTAATCGCATTTTTGTTTGTAATAATCTGAATTAATGTTGTAAGGTGAAAGCTTATAAGACTGTTTGGAGGTTGCACGCGCAGCTTGACTTTTGTGACCGTAGCTCGTTTCAAAAAAAGTAAGTTACATGTCACGCGGTTGCAGAAGTAGATGATTAGCAACATGGGGTGTTATAATGAAATAAATAAAGATATACTGTGTATGTCCATTAACTATTATGTACTCCTCAATATAATAAACTAAAATTTATATAAATAAAGTCATAATTTTACCATGGAGCATCATGTATAGTAAAAATTTTTGTTCTACCTCAGTTCCTTAACTAAAATTGTGTGGGGTTTTGGTGAGTGGCTGTGGAGGGGTCGGAAGGGGTGAAAAAAAAATTGTGTGGGGCTGTGGTGGGGTGGTAGAATATTAGAATGGAAATGTCCCAAGTTAAAATAATTGATGAAAAGACTGGATTTTCCCTACTTTCCCCTGGGTGGCTAAGGGTTGGGTAGTGGGTGTGTGTAGGGGGTTTTACGCAAACAACTGTATAATACAGGAGGATGTACATATATATACAATTGGAGCTGCGCCCTTCACACTCTAGTCCCTCTATAAGCCGAAATTTAAGCTTAATACGTGAATGATTATAGCTTAATACATCTTTTTACATATTAAAATTAAATTATTATGCAAATGTACAAGTAACTAATATTTGCTAGCACATCAATTTGATGACATTGCAAAATAATTGTATTATTTAAAATGACTTAGTTTTGTAATTAATTAAAAAATTTAATTTTGAAAATAGCATTTATACTTATTTTGACAATGGTTTTCAACGTCTCTTTTAATCAAAAATTTATAATTAAAATGGAGTGACGACTATACAGGTGATTTATTAAAATAATGCATAGATTGATCTATCTTTATAATGCTCAGCTTTAGTAATTAACGAAATAGGCTCGTCATTCGCCCTTATAAAATTTATATTGAGCAAACAGATTTCTGACTTCCTATCTGGCTCGGTTTCTTTTTTCTTATAGACTTAGGCTGTAAGTCGACAAGAGCCTTGCTCGTGTATTCTCAGGTTGCAGGGTGTCTTACTGCTGTCACTGCTACTGGACGCAACGATTCCATATTGCCACGCCAATGACAAGACGAGGTTTCTCGCACGTTTAAAAGGTATTCAGGCTAAGCACGTCCAATCGATGCGCTGGTTCCAACAGAAGAAGCGTTTAATTTTTAATTTTTGCGCGACACCCTCTCCTACAACATTTGACAAGCTGAACGCACACACTCCCAGACGGCAAAAACTATCCAAAATGAATTCATTTAGTACTCAGGTAAATATAATGAATTTATCTAAATTCCGTAATATGAATTCATTATAAATTTATAAACTCAACAAGTTGTGTCCTCACAATAGAGTTCTTTTAGAAATTATATAGTATTCTCTAAATTAAAGAAAAATATTTAAATATTTAGAAAAAAATGCTGTGACTGAGTCTCAAACTCATGCTTTCTGGGTGCCAGCTTACAGCTGTACCGTTGAGCTACAGACAACTTTGACTATAGAAGCAATCCTGTTCTACTTAAAATGAAGTTGAATTTATTTTATTTTATTTCGTATAATAGTTATGATACAACACGTACACTAAAATTGTTCTCAAAGGGTTCATTAGGTGTTCATTTTACACTACAGTGTTGCCAGGTTGCAAAAATTTTTACTTTCGTAAATAAGTGTTTCACATGTATACTATTTTGTGTATATAAAGAAAAAAAATATAGTCAAAATAAATAATCAGTTTTAAACAAGTAAGTTTATATTATAATCGAAGTAAGGTCCAGACATTATCATAAGCATAGGGGGAGGGCCAATGAAGGCATGTAATCATACTGTAGGGATATATCTGACTGCTTATAGCAGAGTGGTAGAACTCTTACTTTTGATCGCAGAGATCGTGGGGTCAATTCTGCGAGACTGATATATTTTTTTTTTTTTTTTTTTTTTTTTCTCCCCTGAAGGCTCATGTT
>NW_019379828.1:183343-201278 GCF_000648655.2 Copidosoma floridanum
AAATTAAAAAAAAAAAAATTTAATTAGGATAAAAATGATTTAATTTGGATAATAATCATGTAAGGCCCGTTATTACGCATTAAATATTAGTATTTTATGCATTTGATACATTATATACCAACTGATTTTTTTCAAACGTAAGATTTTTTTACAATAAAATAATGCTAATAGTTACTGTCATAAATAACTTATTTGATAAGTAAATAAGTTATTATAATAAACATATACAATAGAGTTGCAGAACGTATCAATAGTTTTTAAGGGTGCTTATATCGAATTGGATAAATAAATTATACCCAAACATTAAATAGTTATATAATCAATTTAACAAATGAATCAATAAATTACGTAAGATCATTTTATAATACATATAGAGTAAGTAACATTCGGTTTAATGGTTTTTGAGGGTGCTTATTTCGAATTAGATAAGAAAATTATGTTAAAATGTTGAATAATTATACTAATAATTAATTAATTCATAAATAAATTGTGTAGGATCATTATATATGTATATCTCAAGATACATATCGTTTTAATGGTCTTTAAGACCGCTTACTTCGAATTTGATAAACAAATTATGTCAGAATGTTAAATAATTATGTAATTAATTTGTCAAATTAATCAATACATTATGAAGGATCAATATATATATATATCGAGTTTATATATATCGAACTTTATCTAACGAATTAATGAATATACTTACACGAGTTGCGTACTAAATGAGGAAAAATTTTTTCTGCACATTATATGAGAAAATAAAACTTTCAACTAACAAAAAAGGGTACAAAGTACCTGTTTTCCAGTAACAATCATAAAAATGTGTATATTAGTGCGTTGCTAAAGTCTTTGCATGTGCAATCAAAACTGTAGGGCTTACTTTTACTCGTCATACAAGAAGTGTTGCTTCGGTAATACTGACTGAATAATTTTTTGTAGATGCATCCATCAAACAAAATGCATCCTTCGAACGAACCAGACGTAGACGAACTTCGACATCACTTAATAAAAGTTTGTGTTGATTAAACACGTCGTAATGCAAATGACCCATCAAGTCCACTGTCAAACCATTCTTTATATACTGTTGACGTTTTGCGGGAGATATATTTTTCTCTGATCAGGGTAGTTCATCTATCTCACCAGCTACATCGATTTCTCAAAGACTCGTGGACAAGTGAGAAGTTTTTGCTGCAGGTCCGTAATTTAATAGTGTTTCGATGTATGCTCTATATGGGTAAGCATTATTAGGAGGGGTCAGTAGTTTTTAATTGAAATATGCATCAACTTGATTAAATATAGAGTGTAAGAAATTGTTTACTGGAGCCACAGACGCATCTGCATTCTTGTTGTAAGGTATTAATTTTACGTTAACTCTCAGCATTGCGTGTGCGAGGTCCAAATAATCCTCATTTTGAGAGTTTATGACAAACTCTATCGGACTTTCGTCGGGTAGTGACGAAACAGGTTTACAATAAACCTATCGACTTGCCTCTAATGCTATCTGAGTAAGAGGAAGAGACAATAAATCCAACTCGCTCTTGAGACACGGATCAGTGTGGCTATGTAAGAAAGACATTTTTAATATGTTAAACAAAAATATCGGGCACTTTAGATTTTTTTTTCTGCAACTTTTTACTCTTTTAATATCAACACATTTAACTTTTTTAATATTCTTCTTTCCCTCCTCTGCTCTTATTCTTTTTAACAATACTTTCCTTTCGTCCACGTTTTGTCACTCAAGATGTTTTCTTTTTAGCACGATTAGTAGAGCTGTGATGGGTAGCGCTTCTGCTACGAGACTGCGCTCGAGTTTTGTACAGTAAAGCATTATATCCGGACCCTTCCATTAATTTAACAAGCTTTTCCGTTGCCTTACGTTTCCAGTTTATATCTGATTCGGTTGCACAATTTTTCAATGTGTCTTTAAATGGCAAATCACGTTAAGCAATGCCATCAATTACATTTACATCAGCTCGGAAAGCTTCTCTTCCAGTAGCGCGTGCACCTTTTGTTATATATGGCATAGTTGTGCGAAAAAGTCCTGTAAAAAAGAGCCTAAGCCATGGCCTCTCTACCCATGCGAACCAGTAAACACATGCTTGACACCTCTACCTCCACTACCGTACTGAGAATGATACACATCGTAAAAACTCATTTTATACAAGGATTCTAAAAAAACACTTTCCTTAAACGTAACACCACCGTCAGTGTCCCAAACTAGAATGCTATCGGTTTACCGGATTCGTCTCTCATATCTATATCGATTGTATAAAATCTATTACTGAGGGGGAGGGGGTACGTATGCAACAGGCGTATACCTCTTGATGATTGTACTACCGAAATGAACTTCTTAAGCATCCAGGTTAACTATTTGTAATGAAGGTGCAAACGTGTCTCCAACAATACATGGTTCGCATATATTAGAATAAATAAAAAGTTGATCGAGCACTGCTCTTGACATGCTTGCCGGCTGTTTACCGTGAATTACTACTAGGTAATCATCCTTTATTTCTGCACGATCTTTTTCGATATAAATTATTCCTTCTTCGAATCCTAAAATGCATTGTCTTGCGTTTGATAACCATGATAATTTTTTACCCTTGTTTGCTTTAAAATGTTTCATTATAAATGAAAAAACTGTTCCTTTTTTTTCTAAGGAGGGCACACCAATAAATACAAATACGCCTTCCTTGCTATAAATTAGCTTACACTCATATTCTTCATCTTCAGAGATATGTTTCGTCCATTTATTATTTATTTCTTCATATAAGCTATTTATAGAGTCGTATGTACCATGTTAAAAACGACATTCTGTTTTCTCCTCAGGTGCACTGAGTAAAGCGTCCTCTCGAGTGACATGTAAAATAATGCACGGTACGTGAATCTCGGGAATTCCAACCTCCCATTTTCCGCACAGCTCAATTTCTTTTGGTAATCGAGTAGAAAAATTTTTTGAAGTGTTATTAGGAAAATATTTCATACTGCTGTTGCTTGGCAAAGTTATCGTAACATCGTTATAAAGCATTTCTCAAGTCTCTTTCAAAAATTCACGAATTAAACTTTTCTGGATAACCCACCCAACTCACAAAATATTGTTTCTTTCTTCCCGTTTCTTTTATTCGAATTATTTTTTCAATTTTATGCTCCTGATCTTATACTCGCTTTTTAGCGACTGGGCTAAGCTCCTCAGGGTAAAAAAATCCATCAATACTTTCACCACCTAAATCATGCAAATAATATGTGTATAAATTCTGTCTTTTGGAAACACTGACAATTTTAAATATTTCTTCACTCCAGAATTTCATGGCGCCTTTTTCGAATACGTTTTTCTCGTGACTGATACGCACGTAGTCTCCAACTTTATACCTTTATTTAGCTTGACGATTCTGACGATGTTTTTGCTTTTGTGCTCGCGAGTTCACTAAATTTTTTTTCGCAACGTGCGCGTTATGTATAATTACTGCACTGGGTGCTAGCTTAATTGTGGAGTGGGGTAATTTATTGTACCCATCAATTAAATCTTGTAATACATCGATGTAATGGTATGTATTTTTACATGAAAAATATTTGTACATACGTTCCTTGAGTATTCGTATGAAACGCTCTACTACTGCTGCTTTAACGTCAGGGTTACTCACAATCCGAAATTTAATTCCATTATGCTTTAACAACTGTTGGAACTCGCTTCCTAAAAATTCTTTTTCCCGATCTGTTTGGACTGTTTTTGAAAACCGATTGTGTTTATTATCGAGAATTTTTTTAAAAGCTGTGGTAACTTCACTCTAAATTTGATCACGTAATGGTTGAGCCTATACAAATTTACTCAAAACATCTATTACAACGGGAATGTACGACATACCACTGTTGTAGTTTTTGATAGATGTTAATTAAATGAGATAAGCCTCCCACAAGTCATCTAAAGCGTTGTGATCATAAAAAAAGCTTGGAAACTTACGTCAAATAGTTTTGTGTAACGTGTAAACGTCTTGTCCCTTTAACCATTCCTTCATTTTAGGTGATGAAACATTTTTATTTAATAATATTAAGCTTTTAGCACCGGTAAAACCAGCCTCATAACTGGGTATAAGTTATTGTTTTTCCAATACGTCCATTTTTTCAAAATCTAAGCCACTGTCCTCTTCCTACTCCTCCTCCCTTTTGTAAAAGTGTAGATATCTTAGATGGACTTTTGATGTGACTTTTAATAATTTTATTCTCTTTAATGGTAGTTTCCCTAAATAATTGATATGCTTCACTACCGTCTTTACTCGACAATTCATCGGTAATATTATCATAGTCACGGTCTATCATCTCTCTAGAGTTAAATAATTTTTTACGAGTCTTTGATAATTAAAGTCTCGACTTGGTTGACGTTACGAATCTCCCACAGGTCATCATTTCCTACAAACTTTCGAGGAGTAAGGATCTCGTGCAACATAGTACCAAATTTTTTTCTACCCACAGATTTAACTGTTTTTCTGCGTCTTGCCGCATCATTTATTAAGTCGATAATATTAGAACCTCGTATTTTTTCACCATCAATGGTCACGCCACCCTCACTATTCCAACTAATTTTAAGGGCTTTTTTTTATTAAATAATTTAAAAGTAATTCAGACTTTTTTGGATATGCTTTAGGTATAGTTTTGAGAATCATATCATCACTCATTGGACCATTTGCATCTGTATCATATTTTTTCTCCTCTTTTTTTGTTAATACATGTGGATTTCTTTGTTCGTCTATGAAATTAAAGTACCGTTGTAAGACTCCTAAATTTTAATTAGATTTTTCACGTTCGTCGTTGAATGCATTGGAGTAAAAAATTTGTTACATTTCATCATCTAAACGACTGAGGTTGTTTCCAACAGTTTATGTAGATTGTAAAACTCGTTGCAAAGAAAAACCGTTAGTACCAGTGGAAACAGGTATTACAGTCTCATGGAGGGATTTCACATTTTCACTGTGTATTCTTTCGAGCTATTCTTTCGAAATTAAAACCATTTTTTTGCTTTCTCCATAACACTTTATAGCTTTTTATTTTATAAAGCTCTTATTATTATTGCGCTTAACACACTGCTTGGAGTATAAAAGGCAAAAAACCATAACGTTGTTGTACAATAAGTTTTTTTTTTTCTTTTCCAAGAATCTTCATCATAACAGCCTCCTTCTTTTTTCTTTATCTTCTTCTTCTTATAAACTACTTTCCGCAACACATTTTGAAATTTTTTAAGTTTTGACTTTTGTAATTTTTTTAAAGGAACAACACCTTTTAGTACATTTAAAACACACTCGCAAATATAATTAGCTAATTTTTTATCGGCTTTTTTTCATAATGCGACACGCTGATCTTTATTTAAATGATCGAGAGCTCCCAGTACTTTCATATGTTTTTTTTTCAAACGGTATCTTTGAAGAAAACGATGAGTTTGAGGATCCATGACTATTTCGGCGACCAAAGTGTTGACCTGTTATCTGTTGTGATGCAGATGCTTCCATCGTTTAAACAAAACTGAAGATACAAACTCGCTGACCAGGATTTTAAGCAAAATTTTATTTTTTTACCTTAGGCGATGTAAGTACAGCTACTGTGTACGTATTTTGGTAAATATACATACTGATACTCATCATCAGGAAATATGCACGTACGAAATCTAAACTCGTCCAGTGTATGCTGCTTACAATCAATCACTTCATAACCATGTCTTTTTATCGTTGCATCCTGATAGGCTTCTTGTACAAATTTAGGACCTTCGGAAAAAATTTGTCTTGCCAAGTACTGTATTTGAGCACGATCACTCGGATTTTTAAGCAAAACAATATACGAAGCATTGAGTCTTAAATCACGTGAATGAGTAGACTTGTGAAAAATATTTTAAGTTATGAACATAACACTTATGTTTTTATAATGACTCCCTTTTGTGAAAAAATCCACAACAACGTTGTTTGATGATTTACGCATTAAATCATCGATGATGAGTAATTTTTCACGTTGAGGATCGTTTAAATAATGTTCGGGCTTTGGTAGTCCTTTGCGAAATGCAATTTGGTGACCATTTAAAAAAAAATTTAACTTCTATAACTAACCTGCCACTCTGCGTAATAAAATAAAATTCTATCGAATCGTACTCTTGACAATTCATCGATAAAATTTAAGAATCTTTTGACTAAGACGGTCTTACCACACCCCGTAGGACTACAAATCATACTCGTCTACGGATGCTGCCAGCGCGTATCCATCGCGTCGTTTGAACTAAACTACACATGTTAGTATAGCCAACCTTATAAAATTGTATTACTTTAAAATTTATAAAAACAGATAAATCCCTTCGTAGCAGCGGTGGTGGTGGCGTCGCTGGCGGTGGCGGCGGCGGCGATAACGGTATAGCTGATTCACCGCGGGGAGTCGAGCTAATCTAAAGAGCGCATGAGTATCATGTAGCTGCATCCCTCTAGCTAAGCGGCATTATCCCTCTCCCCATCCCACTCATTTTTATCTTTATTAAACAAAGGGATCTCTTATTTTACGATTTTCTCACTAGGTCAGTCTAAAACCTGAAAAGCGTACTATATCTGTTTTTATCTTATTCCTCTTCTTCTTCTTCTTTTAAAGATCTTATACTTACGAATGTAAAGGGTCGAATAGCTCTCTAAAATAAAATATGACGTCTCTTCAAAACACAAGACAACGTAATAGTGAACAATTAGTTGGTCTTACAAAAAATGTATGCATCTCGTTCTTTTACACACCATCTTCGTTCTATATTCAATTAATTGACGAAGATTCTGATTACAAGATTTTGGAGTCGGAAATGCAAGAATATTACAGTGAAAAAAAATCTACCATTATTTGTGAAAAAAGTCATCAACATTAAAAGAAGAAACAGACTTACCTTTTTTACAAAAATTAAGACAAATGGAAGTGAAGGTATGTATGATTAACGTAATTTTGTGTACAATATTATTTCTATAATGTAGAAAAATATTGTTTTTACAGCCTCAATGCATATAGCAATAAATATCAATAATAAATGGAGACGTTGTATGGCAGAAGGTGGGAATAGATGTAAAACGATTGATGTAGGAAAATCTTTTGATACATCGCAATCTGTAATAGAATGTAATATAGTTATTAATGAGTTAGAACAACGTTTTTTGAGTTTACCGCCTCGAGCAATTTTATGCGGGTTAGGAAATATTTTACCAATATCGTGGTTAAATAGTTCTCGTTGGACCGATCTCGCGGGTATACTTTTTTGTCAAGCAGCTAAAAATAGAACTTTAAGGGCTTTTTTTATCAACGAAGGATTAATTTATAATAGCCATTACATTTTTCTTACCAGTGATACAATAAATGAATTAACCATTTATTTAAATACCATGCTATGTGCATTTGATATGGCAAGAGTTGATTCTACTGGATTGCATCACCCTATTTGGCCTAGTGACTCACCTGTTAGTTTTACTCACTGTGTCCGTGTTTCATTATTGTCACCTCCTTTTTCTTTAATGGAACATAGTACCAAATTTTTTTCTACCCACAGATTTAACTGTTTTTCTGCGTCTTGCCGCATCATTTATAGCATTGATTATAGTTCAATCCCTATATTTAGGTCAAGACTCGAAGACTTTTTTATTAATTTATTATTATCTAAACGCTATGTAGTATAGAATGCGCTTTGTACCTAATCCCAAGTAATTAATCTCAATTAACCCAACAAAGTTACTAGTATTTAAAAAACATTATACCTCTTAACTGAATAAATAAAATAATGAACAACTAATTCCCAATAATCGAATGCGCTTGCTTGCCTGCAGTTTTGTTTGTTTCCAAATAGTCAAAATCCTAAAGAGTTAATCCCCAATGCACAATATATGCGCTCGCTTGTTTGCACTTTTGCTTATTTTCTAAACCTTTGCACACTTACAAGCTCTTCTTTAAAATTGAGTAAAAGTAAAACATCAAAGTAAGTACAACTTATGCTAAATTTGGAATAAAATTTAATCAACGGAAGCATACACAAGTAAAAGTTAAGCTTCCGTACATACTTTGAACATAGGTAAGTTTTTGTTTCTAAATGATGTGTAGTGAATTAGCTCAATTGGATACGCACTTTGTTTTGGACCCAAAGGTTGTGAGTTCGAGACTTTTGAAGTCACTTTTTTTTTTTTTTTTTTTTTTTTCTATTTCGTACTTAATTAGATTAAGGTATCAATTAATTTATGACTAACTGACTATAGGAAAGCTTGCATGCATGAAAGCTAACTCTAATAACCCAATTTGCTCGATCTGCTGGTCCACTTGATTTTTTTAAGTAAACAACCAACACCTCAAGNTTTTTTTTCTTCCAATACAGAAATTTATTAATCGCACAAAACAAACGTTGAAGTCGTATAAGCTGATGAATACGACAACTTCCTATCAACCAACCTGAAAACTCCTTTGGAAATCTATTAAATATACCAAATTCGATCGACTCAATTTCACTTTCTCCTATGATGTTTAGAATATCAGAAACCTATATGTTTAGAAATTTATTAAAATCATGATACCACCCACTT
Source organism: Copidosoma floridanum (assembly GCF_000648655.2). The sequence continues at coordinate 191,902 of NW_019379828.1, forward strand.
TCTACCTTTCCCTTGTGACATTTTTTTTTTTTTTTCATGTAAAACCCTTTTCCGGATCCGATTTGCATTTAATACATACAGCTTAACGCATTTCACCAAAGATAATTAAATTAAATAATATATTGCTCTTATATTTTAATCTTTGCAAAAGTTTTAGTAATGTATAAAACTCATTTATTTTTCTTTTATTTTTTAGTTCATATAAACTATTAAGCATGCTGTGCCATGCCAATCCTCCTAAAAATTTTTTTAAACTGGGGTAGTATTTACAATCCGGAGTAAAATTTGGTGTAAACTGACGCAGACAAAAATCAACTCCTTTGTTTATTCGCTGCAAGGCAGTGTTCAAACCAAGGGAAAATAAAGAAAGATTATGAATAAATACTTGAATCGTTTCTAAAAATTATTTAGTTTTCTTATAATCGAGTGAGTAAGACCACTTTTCATTAATGAAAACACGTTTTTTTAAGACAATTTCACACGTTTTATCTTCGATACGTATTACGACGTCGTGTGTGTTAGTTTTTCGTATCATCGTGTTTCGTGTAATTATAACGTTATTTCTACTTTCCTTATCTTCATAATCGCTATTATTTTTAAATTTTTTCTCAACCATAGAGGCAATCGTATCAAAATTAAGTTTTACCGCATTTTGGTAGTTGACACGAATACCTTTTACTTTACATACATCATGCGTCTCACCAGTTAGGGTACGTATGCGATTACCATGAAACTTTGGTCCTTCAGACACAAAAGTTTCTATAAAAGAACCTTCACCATACTCCTCCAACTCGTCTGTTAGTTGGCCTAATGATGATCCTGTTGGTGGTTTATATTCCTTAGGATCTTTAGTGTTCGTTATGAATGTACGTTGTACTAGAGGTTACCCAAAACAAAGCCGGACGATAGAGAGTATACTGTAAGTTTGTGACACTCTGTTTATACTGGTTGGTGTCTCCCTTAGCGAGTAGCTTGAAATACTTATTATGCTATTGTAGGGATCATTTCGAACAAGTTTTTCAAAATACCGTATATTAGTACTAGCTGTTGGAGAAATTATAATGTGTAGATTTATTGAGAAAGTTAAAGGATAAATAAATAGGTATCAACACTAGCTGTTTAATTTGGTTTAATTAAAGAGGAAAAGTACTACAGTAGTGAGCAGAGCGAGTGCTGGCGGTATACTACTATACTGTACCAAAGATAGGTTGACTAGTATGACGTATAATGTACCTAACACTTACATGCTGAAAAATGTATATATGTATGTATTGTATTGAATTTGATATAGCAACACGCCCTCTCAAAAGAAATACAAAAAACTTTAAAAAAAAAAAAAAGTTGCCTTTAAAAACCTAAAACAAAAAAATCAAAAAACTTCTTAATCTCATCACTTGCTGCTGGTTTGGTGAGAGTATCTGCTAAAATATCACTTGAAGATATGTACTCAATCTGAATATCCTTGGATTCTATTTTTTCTTTTACAATGGAGTTTCTTACACTTATGTGTTTAGTGACATGACTGTAATTTGCATTTACTCCAAGACTTATGGCACCTTTGTTGTCACAGTAGACTACAGTTGGTTTTGATCCTTGGAGGCGAATGGTTTGAATGAGTCTTCGCAGCCAGCATGTTTCTTGAACAGCAGTGTAGAGAGAGTAATACTCAGCTTCAGTACTGGAAGATGAAACCTTTGGTTGTCTTTTACTGAGCCAACTCACTTGTCCTCCCTGAAGCATAAAAATGTAACCACTAATTGAACGTGGATCATCTATGTCAGGCGCATAGCTTGCATCACAGTGCGCCTTTAAGTCCTCGTTCCCTTTGTTGTAGTATGTTAGTTTTAAGTCTTTACTCCCTTGTAAATATCTCAGCAATCTTTTAACACTTTTCCAATGTTCTTGGGTGAAGTTGTTGTTGAATCTGCTTAAGTTGTTGACTGAGTAAGCTAAATCAGGTCTGGTCAGCTGAGCTAGATACAGTATTGCTCCGATTGCGTTTTGGTTAGGAGCGTTTAGTGTGTCATCCTTTTCGGGTCTGGCGATTTTTGCATGGGTGATGAAACACTTTTGCAATCCTCCATCTTAAACCTTTTCAAAAGGTTTATAATACAGTCAGTCTGATCGATTGTTATCAATCCTTTTTTTAGGTAATGAACTATATTGAAACCAAGAAACTTTTTGGCAACTCCAAGATCCTTCACTGGAAAGGCAGAAAAAAGCTTTTCATCCATATAGCTTTTAAACTTAGAACAATTATAAAAAACGAAGATATCATCCAGAATTCTTTGATTTTTTGTGATGATATATACACAAGGATCATCTGGACTCTGAAAAAATTTCATGCTTTCCAGAAAGGCATCTAGTTTCTGGTTCCATGATCGACTTCCTTGCTTTAGTCCATGTAAGGCTTTGTTAAGTTTGTACACTTTGTTGTCACTTCCTTCCTGTGTAAATCCTTCTGGTTGTTGCAGATAAACTGTTTCCTGTAAATCACCATGAAGGAACGCTGTTTCAACATCATAATGAGAGATTTTTAGTGGGATTTTTACAGCCATCGCAAATAATAAACGCAAGGATGTGAAAGGTACAACAGGTGAGTAGTTGTCATCATAGTTCACACCTTTTTGTTGAGCATAACCTTTAGCAACTAACCTAGCCTTATATCTAACTTTTTGATCCTGCTCTGTTTTTTTTTTTAAAAACCCACTTGCTTCCAATCGGGATTTGATCTGATGGTAAATGAACTAAGTTCCACGTATTGTTCTTATTTATTGAGTCAATTTCTTGTTTCATGGCTTGTAACCATGCTTGGGCTTCTGGTCCTTTAACAGCTTCTGAGTAGGAGGCAGGCTCGTTAACATTTTGAATTTCAGTGAAGATTACGTAATCATCAAGATAGTTTGGTTGTGTTCGCAGTCTACTACTTCTTCTAACATCATCTTGACTATTTTCTATCAGATCTTCTTCTTGAGTACCTTTTTCTAACATTTGATTTTCTTGAATAGAAACATCCTGTCCCATAACTTCTTGAGTATCTTCAACTGGAAAAAAATTTTTCTGTTCTTTAACAGATTTGTCTTCAAGAAATCTCACGTCTCTGCTGACAATTGCTTGGTTAGACTGAATGTCCCGTAAGCGGTAACCTTTTTGATTTTTGGCGTATCCAAGCATAAGGCATTCTTCGGCCTTAGAGTCGAGTTTTTGACGACTATGATTTAGTACGTAGGCAAGAGCCTAACAACCAAAAATCCTTAGGTGTGATAAATTGGGTTTATGTCCTGTCCATAATTCACAGGGGGTCTTACCTCCTAGGGCTCTTTTCGAAGAAACGTTTGATAGATATGCCGTTGTTGCAATGACTTCTGCCCAAAACTTCTGATCCATATCGGAGTCAATAAGCATCGACCTAGCCTTGTCCAACAGTACTCTATTTGAACGTTCGGCTCGCCCATTCTGCTGAGGATTGTATGGAACAGTCGTTTGATGTTGAATCCCTGCATCATCTAAGATTTTCTTTATTTCCTGGTTTTTGAACTCACGACCATTACCACTACGTAAAATTTTGATTTCTGCATCAGATTCATTTTAAACATACTTAAAAAACTGTGAAAAACACTTTGTCACTTGATCCTTACTTGATAAAAAATATACGAAAGTCTCTTGACTAAAGTCATCAAAAAAAGTTAGGAAATATTTTGCTCCACCTATTGAAGGAGAATTCATTTGACATATATCAGAGTGTATAAGTTCTAATTTTTTTGATGCACGAACTTGAGTGGCCTTGAAAGGGCTTTTTGACATCTTCCCTTTAACACAGCTTACACAGGGTGGTATTTCAATATTACCTGTAATTTTAATTCCTGTTGCTGCATGATTTTGTAGTTGTCTCATGTACTCTGGATTTAAATGAGCCAAACGGCGGTGCCAAGTGTAAACGTCTGCTTGCGCCGATAGAGCCACTACGCTTGTATTAGAGATATTATTTGACATTTGGACTTGATCTAATCTATATAGTCCATTTGTTAAAGAATGTGCTGTAAAAATTACTTTTTTGTCTTTGTTTAGCACCCGACAAAAATTTTTTTCAAAAGATACTGAGCAGCCAGATTTAGTAATACGACTTACTGAAATTAAGTTTGGTGCTAGTTCAGGGATAAAAAACACATTAATTAGTTTGATTTTTATATTTTTAATAATTAAAATAATGTCACCTTGTCCACAAACTTTTAACCTGTTTTTATTTGCTACCACTATACTTTTTGTTTCGCTGGTTTTAAAATTAATCATTTTATTTTTACTATTTTACATGTGCTTTGAGGCACCAGAATCTACTATCCACTTACTTTTATTGTCATCGGTTGCAATAAATCCATAAAAGGCACATACAACCTCACTTTGATCTGAATCTTCATCATCACTTGATATGTTGCTCATTTTTCTGACCCTTTTTTTGAAAAGTTTTTGGCGTGAAAAAAGCATTTGAATCATCATGCGCAAGGGGTTGGTCCCATTGTAGATCTTGCATAATTTTTGATTTAACTAAGTTGGCCGTTATTTTTTGACCTGAACTGCCTAATGCCATTATCATTGGCTCGTATCTATTTGGAAGTCCTGCTAATAAGATTGCTCCAAGCAATTCATCTGGTATCGACATTCCAACAGAGTGTAATTTATGAGACGTTTTTATCACTTTATCAACATACTCACCTACGGACGCACAGTTTTCAAGCTTTGTGGTTGTAAGTGTACATAATAAGGTTACACGGCGCAACAATCCTTTATCGTCAAAAGTATAACGTAACTTTTCCCAGGCCGCTTTTGCCGTCTTCTCTTGGCTTATGTGTGAGTGTATCACCGGATCGACAGCGAGAATAATTTTGGCACGAGCATTCTGAATTTTTTTCGCATCTGTCGATAGTTCCTGTCCCTGAGGAACCTCTATAGTTTCCCATAAGTCCTCACACTGCAAGTAAGCTTCCATCATAATCGACCAAGTATGATCGTTGTCTCTGCCTGTTAGACGCTCTATAGGAGGAAGAGCACTACTGCCGCTACCTCGGTTCGCCATCTTGTCTGTGCTCACTAGTCTCCTTTGTTGAACCTTCTAGACTTCACCAATATTCTATGTGTTGTAGTATGTTAGTTTTAAGTCTTTACTCCCTTATAAATATCTCAGCAATCTTTTTACACTTTTCCAATGTTTTTGGGTGAAGTTGTTGTTGAATCTGCTTAAGTTGCTGACTGAGTAAGCCAAATCAGGTCTGGTCAGCTGAGCTAGATACAGTATTGCTCCAATTGCGTTTTGGTAAGGACCGTTTAGTGTGTCATCCTTTTCGGGTGAAGGAATATTATGTTCTGGCAATTTTTGCATGGGTGATGAAACACTTTTGCAATCCTCCATGTTAAATCTTTTCAAAAGGTTTATAATATAGTCAGTCTGATCGATTGTTATCAATCCCTTTTTTAAGGTCATGAACTATATTTAAACCAAGACACTTTTTGGCAACTCCAAGATCCTTCACTGGAAAGGCAGAAGAAAGCTTTTCATCTATATAGCTTTTAAACTTAGAACAATTATAAAAAACGAAGATATCATCCACAAATATGGCCAAGATCAGAATTCTTTGATCTTTTGTGATGATATATACACAAGGATCATCTGGACTCTGAAAAAATTTCATGCTTTTCAGAAAGGCATCTAGTTTCTGGTTTCATGATCGACTTTCTTTCTTTAGTCCATATAAGGCTTTGTTAAGTTTGTACACTTTGTTTTCACTTCCTTCCTGTGTAAATCCTTCTGGTTGTTGCAGATAAACTGTTTCCTATCACCATGAAGGAACGCTGTTTCAACATCATAATGAGAAATCTTTGGTGGGATTTTTACAGCCATCGCAAATAATAAGCGCGAGGATGTGAAACGTACAACAGGTGAGTAGGTGTCATCATAGTTCACACCTTTTTGTTGAGCATAACCTTTAGCAACTAACCTAGCCTTATATCTAACTTTTTGATCCTGCTCATTTTTTTTTAAAACCCACTTGCTTCCAATCGGGATTTGATCTGATGGTATATTAACTAAGTTCCACGTATTGTTCTTATTTATTGAGTCAATTTCTTGTTTCATGGCTTGTAACCATGCTTGGGCTTCTGGTCCTTTAACAGCTTCTGAGTAGGAGGCAGGCTCGTTAACATTTTGAATTTCAGTGAAGATTACGTAATCATCAAGATAGTTTGGTTGTGTTCGCAGTCTACTACTTCTTCTAACATCATCTTGACTATTTTCTATCAGATCTTCTTCTTGAGTACCTTTTTCTAACATTTGATTTTCTTGAATAGAAACATCCTGTCCCATAACTTCTTGAATATCTTCAACTGAAAAAAAACTTTTGTGTTCTTTAACAGATTTGTCTTCAAGAAATCTCACGTCTCTGCTGACAATTGCTTGGTTAGACTGAATGTCCCATAAGCGGTAACCTTTTTGATTTTTGGCGTATCCAAGCATAAGACATTCTTTGGCCTTAGAGTCGAGTTTTTGACGACTATGATTTAGTACGTATTTAAGAGCCTAACAACCAAAAATCCTTAGGTGTGATAAATTGAGTTTATGTCCTGTCCATAATTCACAGGGGGTCTTACCTCCTGGGGCTCTTTTTGAAGAAACGTTTGATAGATATGCCGCTGTTGCAATGGCTTCTGCCCAAAACTTCTGATCCATATTGGAGTCAATAAGCATTGACCTAGCCTTGTCCAACAGTACTCTATTTTAACGTTCGGCTCGCCCATTCTGTTGAGGATTGTATGGAACAGTCGTTTGATGTTGAATCCCTGCATCATCTAAGATTTTCTTTATTTCTTGGTTTTTGAACNACATACAGATAAATTTAATATTTAAATGTTTAGTTTAACAAACATTTCAAACCCTAATTATTAATATTACTTCTTATAATTTTTTGGTTTTTAATACCGTACTTGTGAAATGATAAAAAATACTTATTACCATTTGACTTGTAAAAGAAAAAGAAATCAGTTTTTTTCCACGTCACGTGCATATTGACACAGAGCTTGTTCTTGCTCATCATAAAAAACTTTTGTTACTCTAATTGGTACATAAGTGTATAAATGTAAATTTTTACAAACAAAATATTGGCATAATTTATTGAAATTCATCGGTTTACTGACCTACCTACACTTTTTACACTGATTCTTCAATCTCCTCTGAAGGGTCGTTCTTGCGATATCAAAATCAACAGTAGAACTTTTTATACTTTAACGATTGTGCACTGCATCGATGACCAATTGCAATTGACCATCGACCCACTCTTTTACTTTACTTTTTCTTTGGTAATTTCGTACCATTCTCAATTCTTACTAAGTATATCAAAAGTTGTACAATAAATAAACAAAGTTTTGGAAAATAGAAAGTTAGGTTAGAAAACCGATACTGATGTCTGCTTGGGACTACCCGGTTGAAAACGACTTACAAGATCTTATAAAAAAAATATTTGATAAGGTTTATAATGTGCACTTGCTCCCGGATATCTGCATATTACCATATTAATGGTTTACAGGAAAAAGCCTATAAAATACTTGAATTCTAATAAATAGTCCCTTAAACAACTATTTAAAATGTAAGTTTATTAAGATTCTTTAGCGACTGACACGTTTAAAGGAAAATATACGTTACGTTATTCGATTTTATTAGAAAATTAACAATATCATGCGATTTTATTAGAAAATCAACAATATCAAAAATTTCACAAAATTATTTGAGGAATTACTTCCCACAAATATTAATAAGGTTGTATTAGGGTGCAGCAATACAAATAACTTTCTGTTACTTTCATGATTTTAAGAAAATGTCTGTTTCAATGTTGTACGTGTTAATTCAGAACTTTCATGTGTAAACTTCTAAAGTCCAATTCCTCCGTTCTCTAGGAAAAATCACACTAAAATAGAATATGTAATGATTTACTAGTGATTATTTTCTAAATTCTTTTATATTGATTAACGAGTGTTAAAATATATGTCAAATTTCAGAAATAAACCCCTTTTATAAGATTATAGCAACACTAGCAATCTGCTATATAAATTTAAACACTGTGTTTATCCTACTATCGAACTTTCACTTCGTGTCTTTAGAAACTATACCCTATACTCTATTTACATTGTATCATGACTACTAGTGCTGTACAAGGTCACGCCTTAAAATTAAATGGAGACACTTTATTATTATTTTATTACGCGCAAGCAAGGGCAAAACGGTAGTGCAAAAAAACGAATGACCAACAGAGAATAAAATTTTCAAACACAATAAACACTTAAATATGACACTGTGCACTGTAATTTTTATTTTAAACACAGTGTACCATCAGAACTTATAAAGCGATACGCGGCAGGCGATCATATCCCCTTTACATGCAATTAAAATAATCACAGTGGCCAGGCAGTGCGCGTAAGCGAACCTACCTGCCTGTACAACTAGTCGAGCGCCATACGATGTGTCGTGCCTTGCTCACCTTGCAGTCAGCAGCAAGACACGGCACATATAAAATTCTGCTTCATTATTGCTTTACTATAGGGCTAAACGGATAGGATGGATAGCTGGCAATCAACATACATAAATGGGCGAGATTATAATATTTAAACATTTATTTGCATTTAATAGTTACTCAGAACTTAACATTAATTCTATAAAAAGTTTACCCTGCCTAACTATCCAACCTGGCCTGACTTTATGCAGTCTTAGCCTTGCGGGTGCAGGTTCGGCAGTTGCTGCTCGGCACAATGCTTATGCACGGTAGGGATGGGATATATAGGAAATAGGCCTACCGTTTTCACTACTGCAGGGATCTTTCAACAGCACTAACTTCGGCACCGGGAGATCCGACGAGCAGAAGTCGGCACTTGGACCCAACAGTCCTTGGTAGTGTGTGCGTGAAGGTTGTCGTGACAGTCCGGGTCGTCAACAGGTAGCCGTTGCTGCGCCTCCTGTTGCCGCTCGGTGCAGTATACGGTGTTATCTCGCACACACACGCCCGTGGAAAAATACGACGCAACGAAGCCCTTGGATCACACGTCCTGACTGAAAGCAGACAAGACGGAGAGTGTCTCTCTTGTCAGCCCGCCGATTCGTGCTGCCCCGATACCGTAGCTGCCTGCATAGGTACAAGTCAATGCGCTCACACACCCGCCACTGCACTCGGTCAAGAGCTGGCAGTGCTGCCTATAGTAGGGATGAGTGAAGGGATAAGTCGGTACAAGGGCCTTGGGTAAGGTAGTGTTGGTGTGCATTGTACCGCCTCTACTCTTGTCTGCTACTACCACATACATTGCTACTGTGACGTCGGTTTCCCGCGTCACAATATATATATATA
>NW_019379828.1:227575-241039 GCF_000648655.2 Copidosoma floridanum
TTTTATAAATTTATGATTTGTTTAAAGTTTCACTATTATTTGTAGTCATATAATATAATTATATTCTAAACATAGAGATTCTAACATTTGTTACATGTTACAAAAATATTAGAAAATAAAAATGATGCAAAAATTATTTTTTCTGTTGTTACTGTATAGCAAATTGATAAAAAGTATGTACCAAAATTGTTTTAAATGAATTTCTTAGGGACAGTACATGAATTCATTACACGTACTAAAGAATGATCAATGTATTCATAATGAACTTTAAATGAATTCTTTTTAATGGTCTTTCAGCAGCTCTCCCCACAATAGTAATAAAAAGTTTCTTTAAAAGAATTCTTTAAGAATTCCTTGCAAACTCAAGATACATGACATAACCTGATAAAATTATGAATTCATTAAGAATTCATTTAGCTCATATCATGACAACCTGTAGAATTCATTAAAATATTCTAAATTCAAAATGAATTTATTTAGAATAAATAATGCCTGCTGGGTATAGTACATTCAGATTCAATGGGACCTATAAGTCCAGCAAATCACCTCAAAGGCCATAGGTTCATATCAGTATTTGTGGATGATTACTCCCGTGTATAGCCATGGCATATCCAATGAAAAATAAATCAGAAACTGGTAAATGTTTAGAGGCATTTATTAGAAGTGTTAGAAATTTGATAGGAACAGATGAAAAAATTTGTTATCTAAGATGCGATCAAGGTACAGAATTTACATGTGGTTATACGTTAGAAGTTCTAGAAAAGTTAGGAGCCGAATTACAGCTAGGAAGCCCCGACACACCAGAGCACAACGGAGTAGCCGAAAGATGGAATCAAAATATACAAAGAAAAGTCAGATCACTCATGTACGATACCAAACTGCCCGAGACTATGTGGGATCTTGCACTAAGTGCGGCAGTGTATCTATACAATAGAACACCACACATCTCAAACGATATGATACCTCCTCTTTTAAAATTGAAACCGGACTCAGAGTCTAATGTAGATAGAATAAAGCGTTTTGGTTGCTTGGCTTACATCAAAGTTAAAAGAAGAACAGGGCCTAAGTTTAATCCGCTAGGCAAACGAGTTATCCTTGTTGGTTACAAACCAACAAGATACCTGTTCGTGAAGCCAGAGGATGGAAGATTTTATGAAAGTAGAGATGTTAGATTTAACGAAAAGTTAGTATATGGAGATAAATATAATAAAAACAGCATTAAAGATTGGGCAAACCCACTGCATGAGATAGATAAAAAATCTTGGTTCACTATTTTTGAAAAGGAAAGTGAACAGCCCTTATTAGAAACGGAGGGAGCAAAACGAAAAAGAGGGAGACCAAAGAAACTCGACAGAAATCCACAAATGCTAGAAAAGACAGAAAAGATAGAAGAGAAGTTGCTAGATACTGAAACTAGTAGAGCATTCCTGATCGATGTACCCAAACAGACCCGCAAACATATAAAAAAGCCATGAATTCAAAAGATAGAATTGAGTGGCAGAGAGCCATAGATGTAGAGTTAGAATCAATGAAAAGAAACAACGTCTGGGCATTAGTGGACAGACCAAAGACAGCTGGAAGAGATAAACCCAATATAATTGACTCAAAATGGGTATTTAAAAGAAAAATTGGGAATGCCGGCGAAGTTAGATTCAAAGCTCAACTCGTAATACGAGGATTCAAAGATAGAAATGAATATCAACTGAGTGAAACTTACTCGCCTGTCTCGCGTATGCAGATCATAAGATCCGCATTGGCCATCATAAATAAGTTCGATCTACACGCCTGCCAGTTAGATGTAAAAACGGCGTTCCTGAATAGAAAGATAGACTACGAGGTTTACATGGAAATCCCTGAAGGGTACGAAAGCTCGATAGAAACCAAGAAAGATAAAGTGGGTGTATTCCGTTATTGTCGCGCGACTCGCAAAGAGAATCGGAACGCTCCGATATTCTCGCGAAAATAAAAGAGAGCGTTCCGAAACCTACGAATGCGAGACTGCGAGATCGCCGCGTGATTGCTTGCGAATGAGTAGTCGGTCACGTCTAACGATAGCTGGCGCTGCGCATCTTCAAACATACTTAATGAACGCAACTGTGGGGTTTTGCATTCATTACGTATATGATTCGAAGCGAATTGCATCTTGGTCTCGTAATTCTCGACTTGACCTTTTTCTTTTAGTATTTTTTTTTGTAATTTAACCATACGTATTAAAATTAGTAAGCCCGTGTGAAAGTTTAATATAAAAAAAAAAAAAAAAAAACAATGAATCGGATTCGAAACATTAGGACAAATGCCATTATATGTATTAACCACTTATTAGAATCCTCCGAAGATTCTTCAAGTGAAGAGGAGGATATTGTAGTGTCGCTTCTTACAGTTCAAAGAAGTAAAATAAAGAGAATTAAGATTTGTAATTATAATTACATCAATGTAATTGATCAGTACAGCGATGAAGGTTTTCGTAAAAATTTTCGACTGAATCGAACCACTAATAATTTTCTCCTGGAACTAATTGAAATTAAGTTGACAAATACATCCAGATGCGGTCAAAAACAAACTTCACCAAAAGTCCAGCTGCTTGCGGCGCTGTGGTTTTTTGCTAATCCCGATTCTTCCAGGTTAAAAATAGGAATTTTTTTCATTTTTTTTTAAGAATTTTTTCATGTTCGTTATAAATCTTTCACCTAAGAAACAATAAAATTTTTTAACAGAGAAATAAGCAGTCGATTTTGTATTGGAGAGGCTACTGCAGTAAGAGCAATCAGAAGAGTGGTTTCTGCATTGTATGCTATTCGAGAAAATTTTATTCATTGGCCTAAAGATCCACTAGACAATGCAGAGAGTTTTGAGTTGCTCTGGGGATTCCCAGAAACTGTAGCAGCAGTTGGTGGAACGCATATTAACATTCCATTGTATATAAATGGGCAGGGTTACATCAATAGGAAAAGTAACGCATCAATCCAACTTCAAGTTGTAGCTGATCATACAATGAAATTCTTTCATTATTATACAGGTGAAGTTGGTTCTGTCCACGACCAGCGTGTGTTTCGTCTATCTGGGCTTCAAGACATATGTAACAGTAATGAATTTTTTCCTAACAACACTCACTTGATTGGTGATATAAAGCCTATTCCATACAACAACATGTATTGGTCCCATTCAAAAATAATGGACACTTGACCGAAGTTGAAATTAATTTCAACACACATTTATCCAAATTTGGCAATGTTGGTTGTGGAACGTTCGATCGGCATGTTGAAAGGACGATGGAGAAGACTGTTGAGAAAATTACCGCTGCTAAGAATTGATTTGATCCCGAGATTTATCATCGCTGCCTGTGTTCTTCATAATATTTGCATTTTGCAAGGTGATATTTATAATGTTGGACCTCAGCGACGAAGACACAGAATAGTGCAAAATAATGTTCTAACTAGAGCGAGTAAGCGCGCTGGACAAGATAAAAGAAATGAGATTGCTAATGCACTTTACAATGCTCGTTTAAATTTGTAAGTATCATAAAAATATTTAATGGAACACAAATATTTAAATGGTATAAAAAAATTATAATACTGATAATATATTTCAATTTGAGAATTAAATCTCGTTCTGTAATAATTAATAATTGAAGTCCTTAAATAAAAAACTATGTTTAACGTAATTTATTTTCAACAATTAAATTCATATTATTTTATTGTTTTGATATTTTTTTACAAACAGCAAATTTATTTTTGTAAGCTTTTAAAAAACTATTTTTACAAAATAATTTGTTTTAAAACTATTAGCAGAAAAAATTTTAATAAATCATGTATAGTTCAATTCTAATGAGAGATCTTACCATACTTTTCGTGAGAATACAGAGCAACAAGTAGCATACGATAAATAATTGTTTTACATTCCGGTATAATAAGAACAGGACTATTTTAATTATTAATGTTATGATTACAAAATTACTATGATTATATTTATTATTTAATTTAAAAAAAGCTGGGTAATTATGTCGTTCACTACTCACACCGTCAATTTGCTAAAAAATTTTGTATATCGTATAAAAAAAAATGCTGATTAATTTAATACAAATATTGTACGTCGAAAAGCATGTTTTTTTTAAATTTAATCATACAGTACAGAAAAACATGATGAAACATACATTGTATTAATGTATGTGTACTGTCTACTAAACATACATTCCTATACTGTATGCTCCAAAAAAACAAAAAAACAAAAAATGCTTTCCTACATAAAAAAAGTTGATACTAAATTAATCATAATTTTGTATACAATATAAAAAATTTTTAAGTACATCGAAGGTGTGAGTGGTAAATCACATAATTATTAAAATCTGTTAACGTAGATATGTAAATATGTAATAGTTTAAAAGGAGTAATATAATTAAGCTGCAAATATTTTTAGGAACTTTCATCACTTTCACAGACTTTTGCTTTTGGGTTCACTAATTTTTCCAGTGTAGCTAGCAAAGCTTTTGAAATTTTATATTTTTTAGCAAACTCAGCTTCCTTACGTTGTCTGTTTTTTTTTTTTTTTTTTTCATTTACTAAATCACGTATTGAGTCATCTAAAGTGGCTTTCGAACCTTTCAAACCTTTCGAACTTTTGAACCTTTTCCTTCCCTGAAACATTTTCTCTTCATCTGATTCCTCGCTACTGTCCGATCCCTGTATTGAAGAAGTCGTCGAGACTGGTGAAATAAATACTTCGTTTTTGAAAATACTATCCATTTCCTAGCAATAAATATATTACAATATTATCCTTCATTTTATATTAATTTTACTGTACATATATGAATTTACCTTTTCGTACTCAAAATCATGTCTGTCATTACCACTCTTCTTATTGTGATCTTTTACTTCTTTATATTTTAATGTCAAATATTCGAACCTGTGTCTGCACTGATCAAAATCAACATCATAATCATTTTTCTTCATATTTTTCTCGATTGCCTTCCAGCACTTGCTTTTTGATGTTGTTGGGTCTTTAAATGAATGACGTATTACTTCGTACTCGTGTAATAAAAGCAATGTCATAGGCTTATTCCATCGAAGTGCTGCAGTATAAAATTAAATATATTAATTAAATCATGTATTTTAAAATGACGTTATAAGCGTATTGGATCATAAGTAAATAAGATTATTGTATTACCACCTACTGATTGCGTAGCAGTTGCCTCTTAATCACGTGTTGTTTTAATTTGAACGTTGGCTCCTATTTTTTTTGAGTTTTATTTTTTTTCCTGATTGTGGAGCTTGCTGGCAGGTCGTCCTCATCGAAATCGTGTCCATCATTGTACGAAGTTCCCACAATTCGTGAAATTTCTCGAAGCATAGGTGGACTGCATAATTTTGACTGCGTTGATTTTTTTGTAACTGTTGGGGTACCATTTTCATCGGATGAGGAGGATACAGAAGAGTCGTCTGCTGATTTGCATGACGGTTCTTCTTGCATGTTTTTAACATGCATCAGTAAACTCTGCCGCAATTGAGCATCTAATAATACAGTGGTTATTAGCATAAAGTAAACAACCCAGTCGTGATGTGAAAAAATCTGACACGGACTCATGCCCATACAGCTATATTTATGCGTAGTCGTGTGATGCTTAACTTTTACATGTGCAGGAACTGATGCCTCCAATATGTATTTCACAAAAAAACATTAAAACCTGTCCTTACCATCTTCAGCTTTCTTGGTAGTCTTTTCAGAAACTTTTATGATGAAATCCCTGCCCGTTTCAGGATCCGTTAAGGTTATCTCTACTCTTGTAGGTTCCATAACGATAATAAAAGATGTTTAGTAAGCACACGGGAACAGAACAAAAAGAAAGATTTTGTCGAGAATTACGAGACCAAGATGCAATTCGCTTCGAATCATATACGTAACGAATGCAAAACCCCACAGTTGCGTACATTAAGTATATGTTTGAAGATGCGCAGCGCCAGCTATCGTTCGACGTGACCGACTACTCATACGCAAGCAATCACGCGGCGATCTCGCAGTCTCGCGTTCGTAGGTTTCGGAACGCTCCCTTTTATTTTCGCAAGAATATCGGAGCGTTCCGATTCTCTTTGCGAGTCGCGCGACAATAACTGAATACACCCAGTATGCAAAATAAAACATGCCCTGTATGGCTTAAGAATCAGCCCAAAATTTTGGAATGAGAAATTCAGGGAAGTGACAGTGAAACTTGGTTTAAAATCCCACGAGCTTGAACCTTGTCTATTTACGTGGAGAGAAAACGACAGCTTTTTAATGCTCCTACTGTATGTCGATGACATACTTATTGTCAACAATAATGTTAGTAAGTTGGATGAAATGAAATCAATGTTAAAGTTAGAATTTGAAATAACTGACATGGGAGAACCTAAAACATTCTTAGAAATGAATATAAAGCGAGACAGATGCAATCACACTTTAACACTCACTCTAGAGGAGTACATTGATAAAATGTTGAAGCGCTTCGGTTATGGTAAGATGCATCCACAAAAGACACCTATGATTACGAATCAGGTGAGAAACAAAGAAAGGCGAGATAGAGAAGGGCTAGATGATGAAACAAAAGAGCAAGCTGGCAAGCAGTTAGATATAAATCCAAACAACAAAGATCCGTACAGAGAGTTAGTGGGATCTCTCTTGTACTTGGCCAACACGGTTCGTCCCGACATAACATATGCAGTAAATGTTCAGTCGACACCAAGTCAGTAGTCCCACAGAGAATGAATGAAAAATGGCAAAACGAGTTTGTAGGTATCTCAAACATACAAGGAATCTTTGAATCACGTTCAGAGAGAAGTTAAACGATTTACAGGGATTTTCCGATGCTAGCTTTGCTGATTGCAAAGGATCCCTAATGACAAGTGGATTCATAGTTAGTCTGTATGGCGACCCAGTTGCCTGGAAAACACACAGTCATACGTAGCTTTATCAACATGTCAGGCAGAATATGTTGCAATGAGTGAGGCGTGTCAAGAAATCCCAGCTAAAAATTTGTCATAAGATCTTACATAAGTTCTTGCGTAATTTCTTATATAATTTCTTATGTCAGTTCTTATGTTAGTTCTTACGTAAGTTCTCATATAAGTTCTTTTATCACAACTTGTGTCAGAACTTACATTTGCTTATCAACCAAGAACTTACATAAGATCTTATGTAATTTCTTATGTCAGTTCTTATAAGACTTCGGGTATCAGTCGTTTAAACGTATTCATTTACTATCTAGATACATACATGGTGAACTTTAAAATTTTTTCTGCATAAAAGCTGTTAGAATAGCTAATATAAATTAGTAAATACAAAAAAAAGCATCTCTTACCTTTACTAAGGGGATTTGAACCCTGTCCGGAGAATCCCTAGTCAAGTGTCTTACCCACTTAGCCAGAGTGGATTCGATACATGGGAAAGAATTGACGTCCTCATATGGTACATCTGATACTAACATCGATGTTATTGAGTCCTCAAATTATTGTTTTCTACAATCTCTGATACTAGTTAAGGAACGTGTTTTTCCACTTCTTATTTAAATCAAATACTTTTTTTAAAAACTTTATTTCATGTGTAGTAACTAATATTTTAAGAATTTATATAATCTTTTGAGTAATGTTTATATAAGTGAGGAACTGTTTTTGCTGCTGGTTTTTGATACCGACATTAAAGTATTAAAGAGAAGAAGTTAATCCTCAACTTTGTTGTCGTAACAATTACAATAAATTTATTACACTTTTTAAAATAGATTATTTTTCGCTTAGAATAAAAAGTACAAGTAAAGTTCAAATGAAATCTGTGATCGAAAAGTAGTTGTAAAATCAATTACTAGATTTATTGTCAAGAAACGCATTATCAGACTCAAAACAATGTTATATGTACGTTTATAAAATGTTCAATAACNATTTTTTTTTTTTTTTAATTTTTTTTTTTTTTTTTTATATTATAGTGCTCTACGTCCGGCTCCTTTTAATAAGGGCACTACTATGGGCACTTAGCACTTGGGAGAAGGAAGGGATGAGGGATGGGAGGCTTCCCATTACTGGGAGGGGTGTAGGGGGAAATTAGGCAATTATGCTGCGAGAAGGTCGCCTAAACCCTCCTCGAGGAGCATTGCGTGGTGCAAAAGCACATTTGAGAATCACAGAGGTACTTGCCTGAAAAAGTCGTACTATGGCCGGGAATTGAACCACGGTCTCCCGCGTCTCAATCCACGACCCAGCCGACTGAGCCACCGCGCGCTCATCAATTACTAGATTTATTGTCAAGAAACGCATTATCAGACTTAAAACAATGTTATATGTACGTTTACAAAATGTTCAATAACCAATGAGATAACCAAGGTGTTAAATGTTATCCACGAAATAATTATTTCCCATGTATCGAATCCACTCTGGCTAAATGGGTAAGACACTTGACTAGGGATTCTCCAGACCAGGTTCAAATGCCCTTAGTGAAGGTAAGAAATGCTTTTTTTGGTATTTACTAATTTGTATTAGCTATTTTAACATCTTTTGTGCAGAAAAAATTTTAAAATTCACCGTGTATGTATGTAGATAGTAATTAAATACGTTTAAACGACTGATACGCGAACTCTTATAAGAACTAAATAACAACTTACATAAGAAATTACATAAGATCTTATGTAAGTTCTCGGTTGATAAGCAAATGTAAGATCGTGTACAAGTTCTGACATAAGTTCTATTTAAAGAACTTATATGAGAACTTACATTAGACCATATGTAAGAAATTACATAAGAAGTTACATAAGAAATTACATAAGAACTTATGTAAGAACTTATGACAAATTTTTAGCTGGGATGGTTTCCTTACAAAACTCACTATCATTGATTCTCCCAAGTTCCTTTTTGCCCATGACTCTGTGGTGCGACAATAAAGCAGCTGAAGCTAGTAGTCAAGTTAGTAATAGTAATAAGCTTAGGCATATGACTGATGTTAAAGAACACTATGTTAGAGAATGTGTAGCTAGAAACCTAGTAAGAATAAGTTGGATAGAATCAAAGGAGCGAATTGCAGATATTATGACTAAACCTCTGCCCTTTGAAACTGATGCTAGACTTACTAATATGATTATGAATAATTTTTAATTATGTTCACAGAAACAAGTCACTAAGTGGAGAAGATCGAGTTGTCTTCCGTAGGAGGGAGTGTCAGAGTTGGCACGGTGCATCAACCCGATCAAATCAGAGGTCGCGCGGTGGCGACACCTAGTAAGCTATGATCACAACTGACAGCGAGAAGTGCTTTTGCAATCACCTACCGGCTGCTGTGCTTCGGCCGATCTCTCTCTCTCTTGTACTGATCCTCGAGCTACTCGGTTGTCTCCAAAAGTTTTCTTTCTTTCTTCACGTGCAACAGTTTATCATCTTTGTGTTTTAGTTTACTTTGTTTTTATAAAAAACTTTATTGTATTGTATTTACTGATAATAAGTTAGATAGAAAGCTAGAATTAAACGGTTTGTATAAGCTAGAGAAAGCTAGTAAATAAAAGGGGTTGTTATAACTAAATAGTGCTGAGTGTTTTTACTAATAAGGAGCCCGCATCTTCCCTAGCGGCTTATATAGAGAAAAATAAAACTCTAGCACAGATAAATGAAGCGAAAGTTTTACTTTCAAATCTTACTGCAAAATCAACAAAATTTTTTAGACACTCTTCACCCTCGAAAATAATCTGTTTAATACCACAGAAGGGACAAATCGCGTGGGGATTTTCTTTTACCACATTAAACTTATGAACGCTTTTACACTCTTTGCAATATTTTTTTCCGCATTCATGCTTACCTTTAGCTAAGTTTATGAGCTTGGCACATAAATTACAAATTTTAACTACATCGCATATGCTTCTTGTCGCTCTTTCGTGATTTTTTGTACGCGCAAATGACCCTTTTATCTTATTATTATTATAACATTGATCTCCGTAAAATTCTCTCCTACAATCAGTGCAAGATTTTTTTAACGTATCGTTGGTGTTATTACAATTTGGCGACCCATTGCATGCAGGGCAAACCGATTTACAAACATGCTCTCCCACACGCTTGTAATTTTTATTGCATGTTGCACAAAAACACATTGATCTTACGGTTAATAAATTTTTCAATAAATTATAATGCCCTATGTCCTCATAATACATGATGTTTAAAAATGATGTGCAATATACTCCGTCATTAGCACCATCGTATATAAGAGCTGTATCATCACCAAAAGACTCATATTCAAATATCCGAATACATATATTGTGTTATTCAAAATATCGCTGAAATTTCGAAAACTCTACATACCCATACCCTTGTTCGTTATTTATTTCAATGTCACACTCTTACATTAATTTAATAGCATCCGACTTTTGTTCATTTTCGGTTTTAATTTTTTTCCATTGTTGGGACCAATCTGACGAACAATTTTTCGCAGTCAAAACTTTACCACATACAAGAGCCCTAGCTAAACATAGATTATCTCTATTATTTATCACTAAGACGCCTTTTTTACTCAAACTATTTATAATATTTTCCTGTGCACCCCACCCTTGAGGGAGTTTGACGTATGTTACCTCAACTACTAAAGTTTTAGCGATGTCGATTATTCGTTTGCTTTGTTCAATTTTTTTGCATAGACCCCAGATATCTTTAAAATTTATTTGATCAATAAGTTTGTAATAGATACCCGCCGATCCCTCAGTCAACGCGTCTGAGTGCAAATCTATCCCTACAAGATAATTACTAGAGTAATTTTTTTTAATAACAGTTATAAGTTCTTGAAAAGCGTTCTTGATCCAATCTAAGGTATTCGCTGCATCGGAAGGGTTGGTAATTTTAAATTTTATCGCGCGACAAGTGGTTTTAAAAGATTTTACAAATTTTTTTTTATCGCTTTTCAAAGTAACATATTATGTACCTATTGACGTGTCCGGTTCATCCTCTGTTTGCACGGCGACGCTTGCAACACCTCTTCCATGTTGATGATAAGGGGGTTGCTCCCGCTGTTGTTCGATATAAGCACTATCAATCCCATCAACTCTATCTGTAAAATAAAAATATGTTACAATTATAATTAAAATATTACACAATGTGTTTGAGAAACACGAATATTAAATTTATTAGTTACCTGCAGGGGTGAAACGCATCATAGTTACCCCTGACGGACCGGGCATCGGTTCGGATACCTCCTCCGGCTGGCGGTCAGTTTGGCTCTATACGTAATATTTTGAAATGAATATAATTTTTAAAGTTAAAAATCAATGACAGAAAAAATACGTTTATGTAAAGTTTTTAATTTACCTGGAGATATTTTTTTTCTTATTAGAAACTTCTGCCCCTGATGGTCCAGGCATACCATCGTTCAAGGGATCCTCCCGCTTTCGTTTAAGGGTATCGTCAACGTTTGGAAGATTCTCAGAATCTTCGAAACATATTTTATCAACTAAAAAAATATTCCGTTTAATTTTCCCCATCATGAAAAATTTTGAAAGTATAAAATATTTGTAAAACTATTATATTTCACTTACCAATTTTATCGTACGCATCGTACATATCCTTTAACATCTCATTTTTTCTGGCATTGAGCGGTAGACACTCTACCACCGCTTGGATGGCAATAGGACTACGCGTCAGGTATAAAGGGTACAACGCGACCGCGTGCACCCCCGTCAGGTAAATAATGAAGATCTCTTGCAATACTCCTATTAATTTCTTAATAGAGCATAGAGGTAGCACGTCATGAAACCACCTCTCGGTATACACTTTTCGTGCATCTTACGACACGATGGTCGCGTATCACACATATGAACGGACAACCTCAAATAAAGCACTGACCATAGATGCTTCCATTTTTTCTTTTACTTTTTTTATTAACTTAAAAAAAAAATAAGAAAAATTTCTGTAGCTAACCAAATAAACTAAAGCAACGCCACAGTAAAAACACAATGTTACAAAAATTTGAACAAGTTTAAATAAATGCAAGAAATACACTGTATTTAACTTTCAAGTAAATTGAGGAAGACCTCGAACGAATTGTAACGCGGAAAGTTATTGTAACGTATCAGTAAGATGTGATTCGGCTAAGAGTGTCGAATAAGGACTGATTTTCTTTTACGTTTTCTTCTCTTCCTTAGGTACTTCTATACTTTCCCTCCTTTGGTCGAAGTTTTAGCGAGATTATGATAAAAGTAAAAAGTATACACAGTCAGATAGGTCCGCTCAAGTCATAGCCTGGGAAACTCTACAGGTATGACATCAAATATTACTACCGGGGGGACAATCATGCACTGTCACCGCTGTTTCTTATAGTTCTTTATGTTTTTAAAAAGATTAAAATTATTGTAGCTGAGGGACAATAAATATGTTGCAACTGAGGAACAATTGCATATTTTCCACCGTCGTCACTTCCTCTCTTTTATATTTTGAAAAAGAGTGAGGAAAAACCCTACGTTTGTTCGCGAATATTTCTCAGATGACTAAAAGAAAGACAAAATATAAGTTTGAGCTCGCGTTCAAGCACGTTTTAGGAGGTTTTTCCGTAGCAGTGTACGTGATAAACATAAATGGTGTACTATCTATATAGGACATCCTTGTGAATCATGTATCGACAAAAAATTTGAGAGGGAGAGTGCGACAAAAATGGAAAATTTTGGCATTAGAGTATCACCTTTCTATTAGACTGTCATTCATCTTCACGGTATCCATAACGACGGCTGCATAGGTAACGTTCACCTTGTTCGCAAACGTGTATTTCTTTGAATTTTTAAGTGAAGTAAAACAACACGAGTGATTCAAATTTTACTACGTTACATCGATCTGTAAAATGGATCTATTCAAACAGAAACAAAAATATTTTCTAACGCGTGATAGTGACAAGCCAGGATCCGATTTCATAAATTTTGATGAAAATACAAGAGACAGTGAAAGTGCTATCATATCAACTGCAAAAGTATTACTGCATTCGTATCCACTCAACAAGACGGCTACGAAAAAAATTGTCGTTGGGCTTCACTATAATATACATCGTCAGTGTTTCGAGCCTTTGTTGCAGTTTTCAAAATGTCGTTTTACAGGAGGTGTAATTATAAATGCATATGTATGGAGCGAACTTAAAGATCATTTTGCTTTTATAAATGATTACTTTACTGATAAAAATACCCGTCAGATGGATCGCATACAAGTAGGTAAAATCGAGTTGGTATTCACATCATCTTACGGAAAGAAATCAGTTATTTTTAATAAAAATGAAATCAGTGACAGAGAAGATGCTGATAGAAGAAAACAACAACGTACGATTCAACCATTGTCATGCAACACTGTACATTTTTAGGACTCGCTCAATCTGTCATATGTGTGGATGAAAGACTTCGACAAATCGAAAGTGTAGCAACGTTAGTTACTAAGTGTAAGGAATTTATAGTGAACGAGTTAATTGTTTTATTAGAAAGTATGACTGAAACGAATAAAACCACTGTAT